>CAIGRL010052670.1:0-17308 GCA_903798325.1 Fraxinus xanthoxyloides
GATCGAAATGTAAGCTTAAATGGATGAGAAGAAAAGATTTAAATATTTTATATTGAAATTCAAATAATTTTGCTCTTTCATCTCGAAGATCTCTATCGTCATAATACAAGTACTGTATACCGTATACGCATGTTGAGTAGAAGGATCCAACTAGTGTTGCTTTCAGCTACAATTTTCATGTTTGCCAAGTACAAGACAACACCATATTCATCAACTAGGAACGAGCAGACGGAACTTCATCTTTCTGACTGGAAACTGTATTCGTCGTTGGAATGTTTATTGATGAATCTACTTCCACAGTTGGCGACTGGAATGTTGTGATGATAGAAGGTCGTCTCCTTCGAGTAACTGTCATCTTCAAACCTTCTGTCGTATGAATTGTTGCTCCTGTTGTCATTTCAACCTGTAGAGTAGTTGAGCTATATATATATTAGAGACTATTTTACTTCTGATCTTAATAAATGGATTCGGAATCAAACGTTCAAGAGAAGAATGTGGGATCCATATACAAAAACACGACGCAACATGACATATGGAAACACGATTTCTGAAAAAAGTAGGACATGGAACAATTTTATAGCGCGACATAATTTTATGATCGTGACAATATAATAATTCAAATTTAAATTCAAAATTTTTATTTATCGTTAATTTATACTAAACATAACACAATTGGTCAATCTAAATTTTTAACTGAAAGCATTATGCCATCCAAACAAAATTATTCACAATATCATTGACAACATAATCCTAATTACTTGTTATGTTTTTTGCAAAAAAGTTAGAACCCGTTGTTAACTGTATTCCCAGTAAAAGCCCACAACTTTAATTTATTTTGCTTTATTCAAATTTCCTTTCGGTAAAGTTCCCAAGTTTTATTCAAAAAATAAAAGATTAGGAAATTTCTTTTTAAATTTCTAAAATGTTTCCTAAACGATAGTATTTTTGAAATTTCCGTAACTGATACTGAAGTTGCAGCCTCTTTCAAATGCAGACATGTTTCTCAAGCTACCCCAGTAGTGAAAACAACAGAAACAAAGAACTCACAGGAGGTGCTCCGAGGGCCATTTGAAAATCAAATCTTCGAACAAGCATTGCCACTGCTACCACAGTCTGCAGATCAGTAAAGAGCGGATTGACATATATGAAGTATTCATGAATAATTCACAAGAACTGAACACATTATCATCATTGAAGATCATCATAAAATTTCAATCAGTATTCTGCAGATCCAAAGAGTGAAACAATAATGCATACCAAGAATTATAATTATCCAAAAGAGTCACATCACTTCATATTGACAGTTACAGGACCTAATCCAACAGAAAGAGGTGAAAAACCAAAGAAAACATGAACAGATGCATGTTCTTGTGCGAGTCCGGAGCAGCCGCCCCGGGCATGCAGGAACCCCTGCATGCCACAGCCCTGGCACATGCATGGGCCATGTGTCATTTATCCATGAAAGTTTTAAGTAGCTAGCCATGTTACCTAAAGATGACAACATCCTAACTTTTACATACGTCAACTTTATCAAGAATAGCCACGTAACTTGAGTATTTCAAATGTTGGATTGAAGTTCCATTATAGGTGATTTTAGAATTTTGGAGTCCGTCTCCATCCCGTATAACATATCAAGGCCTTATGAACATGTCATAGTAAAAGCTTAAATCAAACGAAAACATCAATCGAAGATTTTATTAACCAAAAGCATGAATCACTTCATACCTCATCTAAAGAGACATCGTAGTGATATGCTTTAAAATAACTAAACTTATTTCTCACAACATATGTTTTATTTAAAGTGTCCTTTTATTAATCACAATACAATTCCTTGTTGAATTCTTTTACACTTTAGTCTTACAATTCCTTAAGGAAGATTTATCTAGGATCCCAACCTTGCAGATATATGAGAAGTAGGTATCATAATCTATCACTAGCCTTCTCAAAATTCACACACATGGAATGAGTAAATCGTAGCCACTAAATGTATCCATATCAAAATATGATCTACGCAAATGTATGTGGATTTTTATCACACACTAAATATGTTAAAAGTGCACAAATTCCATTTCCTCTACAATATGATAATATGGATTTTCTTCATTTTATCCGAAAATGCGAGCAAACATTACATGCATGAACAAGTAATAAGAAAAATCTCATGCATACTAGAAGCCTTACACCAAGGCTAGCACTCACCCCAAGAATCCCTTGCGCCACTATCGTTTACATGCATGAATATCAAATACAAAGTGGACTTCACGGAAAGACAACTTTTAGCACTTATGTTAGACATCTAATATACAAACTCGAGAATATTATAAGACCTATAATCTCAATATTGATGCCATTCTTCTCACAGCATAGCTTGCATATCATTCTACCACACTCACCATAAGTAGGAATCACATAAATCTTATTTCTCAACACATATTATGTAGAAAAACACGCAATGGCCACATTTATCAATATAAGAGCAAATCTAATTTTTTAAACAATGTTTACAAAATACTATACTAAGTATCCATTCACTGTTGGCATTATTTATTTTGTACCTCAATGGTATTCTTTTGTTAAGGAAATGTCAAAAGAAACACATACAGTTATTTACAAATACCAAATAACAGTTTCATGAAAAGTCATGCAATTCATCTTCAAACTAATAACGAAAGGAAATGATTTCTAGAAGAGTTAGACACGAGAAGAATATTAGATAAAACTTTCTGCCATATGACTGCCTTGCATTCAACCTAATGAAAGTCATATACTCTTCATACAATTGGAAATGATGTTTTCATTCCAAGTTTTCAAATTTTAATATGCACAAGATGATAGGCATCAAAGTAATGTGCTATTTCTAATTAATTCAAAGCATATTTAATTTAACTAATTATTTAGAAAGGGACTTATGTTAAAGCATTCCTCCCTGGTAACAAAGACATTTATTGGAATTGATGCTTTGTTTCTCCTTGCGAAATTTTTTTATCTCCTCTTGAACGCATCTTCGACAAGAATGTCATGCTAATCCATCCACTAATGCATGTCAAAGTTTCCCTTGTTGCATTCTTATCTTCCTCTGATTCATACTGAACAATACCATATCCTTTCAACTTAATACAGTCTACTAAATCTTTTATGAAGACAACGGAGGTGCCATTTTAAACCACGAAACAATGTTTTAAGATTGTAGGTGGGATATCTCCAAGTGGCACTATGATAGTCTTCAAAACCACAAGAAAGGAGTAGAGGTTGAAATCATTTATTCTTGATCAACCTCAAACAAAGAAGAACTCGATTTCAAGTCGTGTGTTCGTGCTTTCCTTAAGATGCAATTTGTCCCACCAGTCAAGCGATGCACTCAGGTATGTCCTCAGGATACAATGAAGCCATCATATTGTCTGCATCGTGCATCCACAAAGACAATCCAAACACCAAAGATTAAAGAAGTCTATACTCGAGGTCTATACTTAGATTCTCGAGAATGACAAAGTATAAATAGTATTTTGTAAAAAAATGAATGCAAATGGTAGATTTATAATGCAAAATAACCAAGGGGAACAAAGAACATTATTTAGGCATCATATAAATATGATTTTCAAGTGTATCTAAACAACAATCGCCATATAGATGATGAAACAATGCGTTACAAGCATCCACAAGAATCACATCACTTCATATTTACAGTTACTAATCAAGAAAAGAGGTTAAAAAATCGAAGAAAACATGAACAGGTGCATAAGCGGCTGTTATGTTGCGTATCAGGAACGGCCGTCCCCAAGCATGCAAGAAGCCCTGCATGTTGCAGCCCAGCAACCCAGAGCAAGGGCTAGGGTGCCAGTAGCAGACCCAGCACCCGGCCAGGGGGGGCGGCCGTGTGTGCTAGGCTCCACCGGAAGAATTTTTTGGAGGATTCTGGCCGTGCCGGTTCGTCTTCTCCAATTCTCCGGCTGCTGGTTTTTGTTCATTTTTTATTTATTTTTTTAAGTTATGAGGTTGGGCCGTTTCTGCCAGCCCAACCCAGTAGTCTTTCTCCTTTTTTTTTAAATTGGTGGGCCATTTGTTTTTAGGCCAAGACCATCCCTTTCTTTTCTTTTCTCTTTTTAATTGTGTTGGGCCATTTATTCTTGGACCCAATACTTAATATATATGTCCCACACTCCTAGCCCAGCAAATCAAATGCATTTGGTAATTGGTATCATTTCCTTCGTGTCCATTAAACACTGAAATTTCAACCTTGAGAGTTAGACAATGCCGTTCACGCCTCCGGCCTCCTCAAGCCGGCTGTGTCGTCGCAATCGCTGCCGAGTTCCGCCAACAGCCCGGCCATCTTCTCCACACCACAATCACCAGTTTGCCGACTCCGTGAGTTTCTCATTTTTGTTCTGCCCGTCGTTCTCTTTTTTTGTTTTTGGTGTTATTATCTATTTATTTATGAGTTTTAAAATCATGATTTTGTGATAACTTTCGGTTTGTTTGAAATATGATTTATGAATTGGAATTGGGGGAGTTGAATTTGGAATTGGCGGAAATTAAAATTGGAATTGAAATTGGGGGAAAATAAAATTGGATTTGGAATTGAATTTAGGGTTTAGGGCTTGGAATTGAGGGGAAAAATTGGAATTGTAATTGACTGGTCGACGTTGACTGGTCAACGTCTGCCCGGGCTAAGCTTAGATGTTGGGTCCGCCCTGGCCCCGACTCTTCCTCTATCATACCAAACCTCCTCCGAATGATACTCATGCAAACTCTCTTATGCATCCAATAATGTCAAAAACTGACATTGGTTTGAAATGTTCTTAAAAGAGAGTAGATTGGCATATTTATATGCATGCTCAACGAAAGAATATGAAATTTCTATCCAGATTATCATCCCCCCCTGCAACCGACTGCAATTTTAAGAATTTTACCTCAAATGTGGCAAACATGTCTCCAATACATTTTCTTGGTCCTCCACCAAAGGGCAAATAACTGTAACAGAAAAGTTCATATGATGTATAATATTAGCATATCTATACTAGAAAGGAGAAAATAAAATCCGTGACAGGAAGGAAAATAATATCTTTATTATATGAAAGGAACCTGAATCCTGTAATTTCTTAACTGGTGACTGCTGGCTTGAATGTTTTATGAAGATGTACTTGTTTTTCTGTTTTAACACCATGCTGGGGAGAAAATCCCATATGTGGGGGAAATAATTAACTTTTTATAAGACAAATTTAATTCCACTGATTTCACAAGAAAATTAATAAACAATGATATGTTTAATGCCATTTGTTCTCATGGCTGTAATGCATTTCTCTTGTGAGTGTATATATTAACCAAGTTTCACAAAATCTTCTATATTTAAAGTGCACTGAAAAATCGTTCAACCTTCGAAAATTTCTCTTTTTAATGGCTGCATAATATTGGGGTTCATATTGATAGAATGTATATCTTTAGAGCCAATTTGAGTTTTCATTTAGCTGTTGGTAGCAACCCCACAGTGTTCTTCATCCTTCTCTTTATTATCTTCTGTCCTACTTGAACCACTAAAGATTCTATATTTTCAGTATTAAGCCCATGTTTGGTACACATTAAAATTATCATTCTCATTCTTCTACTCATTTTTAACCACATTCTACAATAAAATAATATTTTCCATCACATCAATAACTTTTCCTTCTTTTTCAACCATACATTCTCCATCATAATCTAACAGTGATGGCATTTTTAGATACTTCTTCTGTTATGATTAACCCCGAAATTACTGAGTTCAACAGAAGGCTCATTTACACTGTACTAAACCCCATGATAGGAAGGAGCATACGTTCAAAGATACTAGATACTTCAGTTATAGTAATTAATACCATGCCATAATTAAGTTGGTAAAAACTGGGATTATAGAAGTTGATTGCAAGAAAAATTAAATCTTCTCTTTCTTTGGGACAGCTGCAGAAGTTAGTCAAGTACTTCATGCTTTCCAGGTTTTTCCAAATTTCTTGCCTACTACACAAGTTGGTTTTATTTTATGCAATTCTTATCTGGCTTTAAGAAGAAAATGAAAATTTCAAGGATTAAGCAGATTATTCCTCTATATTGTTCCTGATACTTAATTCAGATGGCTGCTAAAAAAAGCAATCCAGGTGCTTATGGAGGTGGAAGACTGGTTCCTGACAAAATAAAAGTTACCATTCTATTTGCTTACTCATCCTTGGTACTAATATTTTCTGAAACAAGTGCACTGCTTATTGGCATTCTTTTAAAAATGGCATTTATATCTTGGTGGAAGCAGATTCAAGTTTGAATTCACATCTTGAATGGTGAGTATTGTGTGTCATGTAACATTTGTTATCTATTCATTCGACTTTCAAGGATCCGGCATGTTATCCATATACTTGGTACTGTGTGTAAAAGTTTCAACCCCAAAGTCGAGAAACAAAGTTTTTCGATTCTTCTACAGTGAAAAGGGCAAAAAAATATTAATTTCAAATCAAAGTGCATTGACATTTTTATATGAGGTAGTCAAAAAAATCAAACCTGAAATTTTGGTTCGTCTCATTTGGATTAGGCCCATCTAAAGCCCATCTCTCAGGATTGAATTTGTCAGCATCTTCCCAATGGCTGGGGCAGCGATGCAGATTCCAGACAGAGATGAAAATATCTTCACCGCTGCCAAAACAAAATTTTGTAAGCAAGAGAAGATTTATCTTACTAAATTTGAAGGTTTATAAAAGGGTAAAAGGAAATAGATTATTATTCCACAGTACAGAGCAGTCATAATCATTTTATCACTTGGCCACCACGATCATATGGCTTATTCTCCTTCTTATTGGAATCAGATGTTTCCATACTTTAGACTGGTGTAATATCATCGAACTTCTCATCAGTATCATTCTCTAACTGAATATAAGCATTATTTAATTGGCATTTTTGTCGGGATCGGGATTAACAAGAAGGGCAAAGAAGGTAAATTGGGAAATCAAAAATGGGTTAGTTCCTAATGGCTGAATAAAGTATAATTTTCCCCTATTTTCAAAGTAGATACAGTTTAAGAGCTAGTGTTCTTTCCTATTCCTAAAACCAGAAATGCCTGGTATGTATATGCAGAAGCACAAATTATAGAGGAACATGAATCAAACAACACACATGTAAATGCATAAAATAGATAGCATATATGTTTCCAATACTAGTTTTGGGTTAACCTTTTAATTCGGTACTTCCCAAGAGTGTCTTCCTCAAGAGAGCGCCGTATAAGAATCGGTGGCTGTGGATATAGTCTCAAGGACTGTGAAGTGGTAGGGAGAAGTCGAGAAAAAGTAAAAACATAGAGATATTAGAACTGCAGTGATAATATTAAATTGTATTTAAAGTTCAAGGACATTCTCACTTCATTAATTACACGAGTTGTATATTTGAGCTTCTTCATGTCATCAATGGTCGGAAATCGATCGCCGAGAACTGAATCAACCTAATGCAGAAGTTTTAAGATTTTAAGGTAACAACTTAAATTTACAGATCCAAATAAGAGCTAATTTATCAATAAGATCCCACTGACAAAGAAGAAAATGACCTCATTTTGAAGCTTGGCCATGACACTAGGTTCCTGAAATTTAAGAACAAAGAGAGAAATATACTTAATTCAATTCTAAAACAAGGTATACTTATTATTCTGTGGGTGGGTGGATGGATGGATGAACAAAGATATGAACATGTATTCTAGTTTTAGTTGCATATTTTCTTAATCTTTGACAATTATAATCACTGAATTAAAACATATACGTACATGTCAATACATCTGAATGAAACTTCAATGACCACGTCAATACCTTGGAAAGAAGATAAAATGTCCATGTCAGCACTGCAGCAGAGGTTTCATGTCCAGCTATAAGCATTGTCATAAGATCATCACGGAGTTGTTTGCTCGAGACCTAAAAATTAGAGCATAAGGACCTTTCCAGTAAATTCATTTGGCAACAGATACATCACAAGATATGACCGATCCATACATCGTCCCCGGATGCTAACAGGAAATGAAGAATACTAGGATCTTGTTCATTCATGTATTCCTCATGAAACTGCAACTCTTCTTCATCTACCATCCTCTGCAGGTGCATAAGAATGTGGTATAGGTGAAAAGAAGTTGAACAATTATATAAAGAAAGGAGCCCATCATATAAAAATTTGTAAGAATTGAAAANGTTTCATGTCCAGCTATAAGCATTGTCATAAGATCATCACGGAGTTGTTTGCTCGAGACCTAAAAATTAGAGCATAAGGACCTTTCCAGTAAATTCATTTGGCAACAGATACATCACAAGATATGACCGATCCATACATCGTCCCCGGATGCTAACAGGAAATGAAGAATACTAGGATCTTGTTCATTCATGTATTCCTCATGAAACTGCAACTCTTCTTCATCTACCATCCTCTGCAGGTGCATAAGAATGTGGTATAGGTGAAAAGAAGTTGAACAATTATATAAAGAAAGGAGCCCATCATATAAAAATTTGTAAGAATTGAAAAAAAATAATAATAATAAAAAATAAAAAAAGGTGAGCATACCCAACGGAGTGGATGCTGCTTTAAAAGTTACTTATCAGGAGGGAAACGCGCTTATTCAGTTGAGCACTTATATATAACAAACTTTACCTTGCATATTGCAATCAGATTATTCAGTGTCTCATTGACCAGTTTCAGAGCTGCATTAACCGTTTTTTGCTTTGGTGAAATATCTTTCCATATAGGAATTTCCCAAAATGGAATTGGAGCGACACTCCGATCTTCTGCTTCTCGTAAGACAGTGTATACAGCCTGCTCTTCTCAAAATATAATTGACATATAAAACAGCAAGCATTAGAGCTTCTTTAAAATTCACGGCAATGAGGGATACCAAAGAAGCGATTCGTTTTAATAACTCAGAAACATAAAGTAAAAGCTAGTACCTCGACTATTCCAGCATCAACATTTAAAGAATCAAAATTATAATTGAATACAGCTTTTCCAATGATATCCAATGTCAAACGGGAGAAAAGGGACTCCATCTCCACATCCTCACCATCCGATGCAGCAACATCAAGCTTTTTGCACAGCCTATCTGTTGCTTCTCCAAACAGGCAAATCATTTTACCAACAAACTACAACGGGCAATTTTGGAATGATATCAATGGCAGAATAAGAAGGATGTCAAACATGAAAAGCAATGAAGCATTTTAACTCCAGCTTCCCTCTCACTGATATATTTATAGTTCGGTTTCAAGGAGAAGTAACGATTAAGTGTAACATCCAAAAAGTCTTGCAACCATCTTGATAATACCTTCTGATGCAATGCCGGGACAATAGCCCGTCGCCTAACACGCCATATTTCCCCATCAGCAGGGATAAGTCCCTTCCCCATTACAAAATCCAAAATCTCAGCTAAAATACCCTGGCACAGTTTGAAGAAGTTAACTTTAATTCAATGAGCAAACATATGAAATCAAAGAGCAAAAATACTAAATAATAAAGACAAGAGAGCTAGGCCAGTAGCTTTACCTTTGAATAGGCTTTTGAATTGTCTTTTAATATATGTTTGGCAATTAAAGGATCTGAAACTATCAACAAGGACTGCAGCACAACCTCAAAAATGGTTACTGAAACAAAATTGCCAGAAATAGTGGAAAAGCAAAATAGAAGAAGAAAACAAACCTTGGGACCAAATGTTAGTCTAAAGATTCCACCATAAGTCAGGTAAAGTCTGTATAGGGGAATAAAGAAGGCTTCACTTCTAATTGCACCAATTGACCCTTTTGCCTCTGGAATCTTTGGATAATCCTCAGGGCCACCCATCCATTTGAACAAGAATCCAAGAACCTCGTCAGGCAGGCCCAGTTTTGACAAACCATTTCTGAATTGTCTGGGAAAGCTATTCCACAGAACACACGCAAATAACCACATACAAAAAAAAAAACTGAATTCATATATTGGTCACATTCAATTTAAAAAGATCTTCAGATCATTGCATTATTGATTACATAAAGGACAGTGTAAGGATACTGTCCATTTTAAAGATAACAGGAAACATAGCTATTGACAAATCCGATTAATATTAATTATCTTAGTTATATTTAAGATGGGGTATGCAACCCCAAAATACAAGAATGTCATGCTTGAATAATTTCTAAAGTTAAATGTCAAAGAAACATCTCACATTCAATGACAATTTTTTTTAGAAAAATGATATTGCAAAAATTATAAACTGCACTCTGGAATACGGATAATTTTCGATATTTTTCATCGCAGTTCCACATTATATTCATTTATATCTACCAATAGTTAAAGAAAATAATACAGTAACTTAGTAAGTATTCAATAACAAGGAGTCATAAACAGAGAACAAATTATCTCCGAGGCACAAACTCGTCTCCGAATAAAATGGAGTCCTAATTAAATTTATAAGCTGCAACTTTTGAATATAATTTTAGCACCTTGATCATTACAAGCCTTCAAAGATTTCTAAAATGTGAAAACTCCAATTATTTTCCCCTTTTCTTGCCCAATTTTCCAATGATAAAGGACCGGGGTACCTGGATTTTTCGACGGTGAATTCACCGGAGGCAATACGATCCGACAACTCGGCTCGACGCTTCTCTTCCAGAAGTTTCTCAACTCTTTTTACACCGTCGTCTCCACCACTGTCAGGCTCTCTCCCATTACTTGAATACGAGCACCTTATCGCACAACTCCCTGAACAAATAAGCCCAACAAAAAATAACAATTAAATCAAAATCAATACACATAAACTTCTTCAAATGGTCGTACGTATAGCTTCATAAAAAGTACCATTAAATTTCGGATTAACTGTCGGTTTGAATCTTTTTCTATGGACTTTGGTTTGGAGAATTGGGGTTGCAAAATGAAGGAATGGAAGGCTGGCAGCCATTGTTACAGTGAGAGAGGTGATAGGATTTGTAGTGCCAGAGCAGAGTACCAACCCAGAAGCACACTGTACTGAAACGTTAACGATGGCAGTTCAGTATTTTAATTAGCATGAACCTAAACATTAACGAACAAGAAAAGGATTCGTGGCACTTCAACGTTTTCACATATTAATTTTTTTTTTCTTTTTTTTTTTTTCTCATTTACAAATTTAAGAGCATGAATTGTTTAAATGGAAAAATATATTTACCTACTTATTTTTTCGACCAAATGGTCCCCCTTAGGTAAAAGGAATGATAAATATTAAACTCTGTTTGAGATTAAAATCGGATTTTTGACACATTTTGATAAAAGTTAATAAAATGTGGGATTGAAAAGTCGTGGATCTCATTAAATACGTGGTTAAAATTAATTATTAATTTTAATTTTAATAAAAATCTAAATTAAAATTTCTGTCAAACAAGGGTTAAGAGCCCATTTGGGAGAGATTAAAATCGAATTAAAATTGAAAAACTAGTCGTTATTGTTGACTTTTATTAGACGAGAAGGACCCAATAACGGCTATATTTTCAATTTTAATTGGATTTTAATCGGTACCAAACGGACTCTAAGAATATCATCATCTCGTCAACTCAAATGATAAATATCTTACCAAACAAGCAACACAACTAGATAATCTTGTTTCTTCTCAATCAAAAACCAGGTATACTGGGAGTTCACACATTTGTATAACATTAACTTGATTCCTTTATCCATTCAAAAATAATAATCTAACAACATAAAATCTTAACATTTTTTTTCCTTACTTGATTATTATTAATTCACCTGAAGCCGACAATCTTGCTCTTTTGATCAAAACCGTGCAATTTGTACAAAGACTTCAACCATAACGATGCTTTTGGTCCTAGTAAGTATATGATTTTATGCTAAGTTTCATATTATCTTAGTGAATACGTTCACTCAAAAGATTTCGACGTGATAACACAAAAATCTATAATTTACAAGAAAAAGTGTTT
This sequence comes from Fraxinus xanthoxyloides, assembly GCA_903798325.1. NCBI lineage: Eukaryota > Viridiplantae > Streptophyta > Magnoliopsida > Lamiales > Oleaceae > Fraxinus > Fraxinus xanthoxyloides. Next base: position 11,913 of record CAIGRL010052670.1, read on the forward strand.
AAATCTAAACAACACAACTGCATAAAATGCCCAATTTAACAAGAAATCGTCCTCTCATACTTAACATGGACTCACGTCTCCAGATTAAGAATACACATTGCTGTTGTGCCTTGAATATACAATATCACTTCCATCCATGGGTCTCATGGTATTCATCATCATCATCATCATCATCGTCGTCTTCTTCTTCTTCTTCTTCAGAACATGAATCGTGATCCTTGGATCTCACGCTTCCATCATGCACATCCTCGTGCAACTCATTTCTACAGGATCCATGGTCACTGTTTGAATCATCAGTATAATCATCAGGTTCGTGAATATTGTCGTGCCTCAAGCTGAAGCACCGACTATCACTTCTCGATCCAATGCTGCTGGAGCTGCTGCTAGTTGAACTCGAGCCCTGCTCTTTCAAGTTCTTTTTACGTTGAGACTTATTGCGCCTGTCTTTTTTCTTCTCATCACTATCTGAACTATCTTCCTTTTCAGGAACAGAAATGTTGCTGTCCTCTTGATGCTGATTATCTGTATTATGACTCAATGTATCCACCCGGGACGACAAGAGAGGAACAAGTCGTGCAGGTACCGGTGCATCAGGTGGAGCCACTGCAAGGAAACTAAGAGCAGCTACGATGTCACTGATCAATGGACGGACCATTGGTTCGTCCTGAAGACACATGGCTGCAACTCCCACAGCTTGATTTAAACTTGTCACCAGAAATTCCCTTTTAAGAACCGGATCTGCCATTTCGGGAAACCTTGACGGATCCCGGAAAACGGGCTGTGCCTGTTCAATGGTATGAACAATGCTTAAACAGTCAGATAAATTAGTCAATTTAGGGACTTCATACTGAATAAAGAATAATATTTTAACTTCTTTTTCTTTCTTAATATTATCATTTATTGCAATCCTCGCTAGTCGCTCCATATACAAGAAATTTACAATGCTTTTGGATGTTTGGAATCAGACTTCTTAGTTACAACTGAATCTATTTTCAGATTTGAAAAGACGACATGATATTAAAAATTTCTGGACTGAATTCCGTTACAACCAAACACTACCACCATCTTAAGCTAAGCTTAAAAGTTACTTAAAGTTACATATTCTGACAGTCAGATAGGGTTTACTTTCAAGGTAAGTAATTTACTTATAATTAAACTTACTTACAAATAACTATTATAACATAGTCAAATGTGCACCGCATCAAAGTAAAAGCGGAAAACATGAGCTAACATACTTACCCATGTAACTAAATTCTGCTCCTCTATGGGGCGTGCCGTGTCCAAGGTTCTTCGTCCCGTGATAAGCTCTAGTAAGATAACTCCAAAACTATATACGTCCGACTTGAAAGTCAATTCACCGTTTCTTTCGTACTCGGGTGCACAATAACCATGACCTCCCATCATCTTATTTCCGCTTTGGACAAGCTTGGCAAGCCCATAATTCGAGAGTCTCGGGATGGAATTTTGATCCAACAAGATATTTGAGGATTTTAAGTTGCGATATATGATAGCAGGATTGGCCTTCTCGTGTAAATACTCAAGTCCTTCCGCGACACCTAAAGCAATTTTCATTCTCTTTGACCAATCTAAAGGTCTTTTATCCGTTGAAGTGCCTGCAAATATAATACAAAATCATTCTCAGTCCAAGTGAATGACTAGCTATCAAATTTCAGCGCCGTGATAAAAGAAATAAATTTATGGTCATTAAATTAGTAGTTATCAATGGCTAGTAAGCATGAGCATGCGACATGACACCTGATTTTTCGAAAAGCTAGGACATGGTCACACAAGGGACACAAATGTTTTAATAATTAAAAATTTCCTGAGTATTATATTCTAAATTTTACAATATAAGTCACAAAACATGGCATGACTCAAGTGTCCCTCGAGTGTTAAATATTTTTAGTATATAGTAGGCACATCACTTGGTTTGCAGTCTAATATGTGTCGGTCGTGGACACGGCTCCCAATAAAGAGTCTCTGTGCTTTATTAATCAACAGCCACTCCTGAAACAATTAAAAAGAAGCAATACACACAAAATTACCAAATAGATGCTCTTCCAGAGAACCTGATGCCATGTATTCGTATACCAAAAGCCTTTGATCTCCATCAGCACAATATCCGATGAGATCGACCAAATTTGGGTGGTGAAGAAGACTCAACATCATAACTTCAACCAAAAACTCCTTGCTCTCTTGTGTTCCACTTCTGTCTAGTTGCCGCACAGCAACAACCTATTAAAATAGACACGGCACAATAAGATACACATACAAACTAATGGTAACCAGACCAGATTGTTTCCAAAAATGTTTATCTATCGTACCTTTATTTTATTTTATTTTAAAAAAAACATTTAGGTAAACTAGTCAACGTTGAACGTGTGTTGCACGTTATTATGAAGTGCTTTATTAAGTGTTGTAAAAGTAAAATTTTAATTAACTTAGAATTAATATTAGGGAATATATATGTGATAATGAATGTTAAATCATTTATTTAATTTTCAATTAAGTAAAATTGGATGTTAATTAGCATACATGGACGTGAATAATGAAATGCATTCTTGAATGTGAAATTCTAATTAACTCATAATTAGAATTCATAACATTGAGATGTATAAATGAAGATATACATCAATTAAATGAATGTGAATGTTAATTAATAAAATTAATATTAGAGAATTTATACATTGAAAGCACGGAGGTGAAATGAATGTGTCAAATGTACATATACATTGATGGTAACTAAATGGTTAAATAAATTAAATAATATTGAAAAATGAAAAAGTTAGGGATTTTTGAAATAATTGAATTATAGTAGGGCTAAAATCGTTCAAAAATAATTCTCGCTTAATGTGATATTCAATATATTATAGATTAAAAATGTTACTTTCAAGACTTAGTTACCATCCATACATATAACTTAATTATTTACAACTTTAACCAAAAAAATAAAAAACGAATTATTCTAAAACTTGTTTTCTTATAACTTATAAGCAAACTATTTACTCTTAGCCGATCATGCTCAAAGTTTTCGTCCACATTACCTGCCCACTCGACTGAAGTGTCCCCTTAAACACTCTTCCAAATCCACCTTCCCCCAATATACATTCTTGACGAAAATTCTTTGTCGCAGAGGCAAGTTCACGGAAAGTGAATGTCTTTGCCGACGAATTTCCTTCTGCATTACGATCAGTGTTTATGGCTTCAGCTACTGGAGCTTGCTTGCTATTTGCTGGGCAAGAAGAAAGCACAATATTAAGAAGCTACTGTGAATTTTTTAAAATATTTTAGTCTTTTCTCCAATCATGTGATATGCTCCCCAAAACATCATTATATAACAAGCCAACTAACTTATACATGGAATAGACAAGAGATAGGAATCAACCCAAGGAGAACGCATCAAACACGGCATTAATTAACAATTGAGAAAAAGGTACGGAAAAAGGAATGGAAAACCTACAAATTTACAGAAAACTACATTTAGCCCCTATTATACAACCATTATTTTCAAACTCTTTTTTCTACGTCAATAAAATATTCTACACGTAAATCCAAAACATTTTTCCTACTTTTTAACCACACACTCCTAAAAATCATTATTCAAAACTCTGTTTTTCACAAATAATGATTGTCAAACAGGAGCTTAATATTCATAAACATGCTCGAAAGTTCTTTCACAAGCAAACTCTAGAGCATAACTACATTGTCTCCAAATTGAATAATTCAACTAGCACACTAACAAGTTATATCAGATTTTTGTTTCAAATAAGAAGATGAACATGAAAAGAAGTAATACTTTGTACTGAAAACAAAGTTTTTAAAAATCCTCGAACATGTTTGGCAAAAGTTAATAGAAAAAAAAATTCAAAGTGTCTAGCATATAAACTTGATCACAATCAAAGTGATCTGATGTATATTCAATCAGCTTCCTTAAGTTTGCAAGTTGATGGAATTCAGAAGTACCGTAAAAATCCAATAAACTGACGCACTAATGCAGATAGTCAAATATTCTTCATTCTCGTTTAGTCTTTGTAATGTTAAATGTGGAAAACTGTCTATAAGAGGAAACTACATATACACCGAAAATCTCTGTGACTGGAACAAGTTGTACAGTAGTCTCTCCAGTGTTCGATAATGTTTTGAAGTTTTCCAATTTTATGTTCAGTCTTATCCCATGCAATGCTCCAAAAGATTTAAATTACATTGGCCACAGGTTCTTGTTTGGTACGCAGGATAAAATTAGAGAAAACAATGACAAAGTTTAGTTTCCTTTTATAGTCCTTTACCAGACACAATTACAAGATACAATGAACAAGATTTTTGCTTCTTTTCCCAATCCTTATATCAAACAAACCATAAAGGGTTCCGAAAATCTTCCAAAGAGCGAAACTGAGGTATTCGTGGGGATTCGATTCTCTACCACAAACTTATCTGAAAATAGCTGTGATTCATTATATTCTATGAAAAATGGTTTAATAAAGCATACCAGGAGGAGGCGATGTAGTGATACATTTGGCCTGAGCTATCGGCAAATCTTCCTCCTCGTTACTTGCTTTCCTAAAACATGGGAAGCAACTCATTTCTTCACCCTCCCAAATCAACTCAATAAAACAAAGACAGATTGGTCCTTTAAACAATGAAGCCCGACAAATAAAACTTGCGAAAGATGTTCACGTTTTCCGTGACTTTCAAACTTCAGAATTCTCGAAAAACAGAAATAATCCTTCAAACAATGGAGGGTTGTGGAAAATCTTGCAAAAGTTCTCCTGCGTTCTTACGAATTTAACAACAAAATTCATTTAACAGGCGTAAGATAGTAAATCAACAAAGATCATCAGAAAAGAAAATCAGGGAAAAATGGATAATAATATGAAGAGTTTAAGGAAAGAAAGCATCTGTAAAAAAGTGGGGGTTGGAGGAGGACGGGGTCGGGTCCTCCAAGAAAATGAAGGACCCTTAAGATAATGGCAAAAATCTCTATTAAAAAGTAGTGGAAAAAGAATCATTTGGAGAAAAAGAGAGAAGCCATGTCTATGGTTGAAGCATTTTTGGGTGAAGAAATTTCTCATTGTAGTTCGGAGGAAAATGGGGAGATTTGAATGGACAGGTTTTGAGGTTCTCTATCTCTCCTCATGGGAAGTTGAGGAAAGTGGAAACTTTCAAATATTAAAAGATGGGAGAAATTGCAGAAGGGTCCTTAAACTTTGTAAAGAGTAACAAATAAGTTTCGAGACTTCAAATGTTGACCGGTTCGACTTCTGTGTTGTTACTAGTCACGTAGCAAGATCCAAATTTGACTTGATTATTTTAGCCAAAAAAAAAAAAAAAAAGAACATCTTTTGTGCGAATGATCAAAGTTGTGATGGAATATAAAAAAAATAATATTTTCATAAAAA
>CAIGRL010052748.1:0-17717 GCA_903798325.1 Fraxinus xanthoxyloides
CAATGCATCTCACATACTTAAAAATCCGAATTCACAAATTTAAATTGGTTGCATACAAAAAATCTCAATTTTATAGGTCTAGGAACCTCTCACTACACCACGTGAATTGTAAAAAGCATGTTTTGGAAGCTGCATATGAACCGCTTCATTTAAATAGGGATTTCCAAAGCTTGCAAAAAGGATTTTGAGTTCCCCAAATCATGACTCCCGGTGAAAGCTCCATATAAACCTCTTCATTTAAATCTTCATTAAAAGCATGTTTGACATATGTTTCTAAATGATTTAAAATATAAATAAATAGAAAAAAGTGGTGCATAAGTAGGTAGCACCACTTACAAGAAGACACATGCAAGTGTTCAATAAAACGAAAATTGTTCTCATGAAATTGAACATCTCTAGAATTTCTTACTGTCCAAATCATACAATTTATATGGCCTTTTGAGCACAGGGATAACAAAGAAAACGTAACGGGAACCTCTAACATCAAATTTGTTTTTAATGATCTTGTAACTTGTATAAGTTGAAAAAAAAAAGGTACTTGTAGATGTGAATAAGAAGAGACTGACCCAAAGAGCAACTCTGAGAGTCTTTCCCCAGAGAAGAGGATGAAAAAAGTCAGAACCGACTTTAGCTTCTAAATTGCCTCGTAATCTATTTCCTGAGCCACATTATCATTTTTATTCTTATTTTTCTACTCATTTTTAATTACACATTTTTTAATAAAATAATATTTTTCATCATATCAATATCTTTTCCTTTTTTTTCAACTACATATTCACCATCACATCACAAAAAAATGCATTATTTCCTAAAAAATGTGCACAAATGCACTCCTAGACTTTTCTATTTGCAGCAAAATCTAGAAGAAGTCTAGAATAATCCAAATTGGTAAGAATTATTTGCAGCCACCGACTTACCAGAATTGTGTAGAGAAATCTTCCACGGACAATAGCTCGCTATATATATGCATGTTTAGCCTATACATTATGTGCATGAGTGGTGAGATAAAAGGAAGGCAGAATATAAGAGAGAGAGAGAGAGAGTAGCTCGCTATATATGTGTGTGTGTGTGCGCGCGTGCGCACGTTTAGCCTTTACATTTTGTGCATGAGTGGTGAGATAAAAGAAAGGCAGAATATATAAGGGAGAGGGAGAGAGAGAGTAGGACGAGTTAGTGGAGTAGTATAATTATTACAGATAAATTATTTTAGGGTTAACTCAACAATTTGGTATCAAGATTAGATGATTGGAAAATGACTTTTTGGATTTAAATGAGATCGTGTAGGTTGTGAAGCTTTTATAAAGCTTGCTTGATTATGTGATGCAGAACGGAAGTTTTAAATTTTCAAACGTAAACACAAATGAGAGAAAATTGTAATTCACAAGAAAATAATAATTTTCAAAATTAAATTCCCTTTATTCAAAATCAAAAGAGCTTTTAAATAGTTTCTGAAAATTCTAATTTAAGCAAAAAGATCAAAATAGACATCCATTAAATCAAAGCAACTAAAACCGAAAAAATTCAAAATAACGCTAAAGCTTTAACGGCCTAGTTACGCGCTTTAAACTGCGAATATAAGGCTGGAAATGACGTCAACCAAGGTAACCCGGGTTGGAAAAGTATGGAACGCTGAAAGACGTTTTCGATAACATATTATAATAGAAAATCTAATACTGGTGCAAAACGTTACGCCCGTTTCTTTGGAACATCTCTTTTAGCCAATTTTTGGTTCAATTCTTCTTCAAACTCTAACGCCAATTATCCTACATCATTATGAGATAATAAATCAAGTTACAATAACTGACTTTTAAGTTGTAGGCGGAATGAGGAAGTTCAATAATCAAATTATACCACATGACCCGTGCAAAGTAGTTGGTGGAAGTGACACGACGCCACTAGAGGAAGTCACAGTTAAGAGGAAGTGGGGAATCAAAATGGGCAAGGATATGGAAGAAAAACAATACGAGGTTGCAATTTCTTGAGAATGAGCTTCTCTAGAACACTTAAGGAGAACTGTCAGTAAGTCAATATTTCAACAATGTTAAATCTCTTTATTTTGAATTTCAAAATTAGATTCTTACAGCAAAATCTCGGAGTCTAGAATGAGAAGAATAATTATGCATGCTTTAAAACCCCGAATTTAGAAATTTTACTACCACAATACACGGTATAGCAACCATCACTAGTAAATCTCGAAAATTTACTTGCTGACCAAGAATCGTAGAATTGTTGACCAGACAAATGTTAGGGGTTTTCAATAAAGAAAGAATAAGAAGAAGCACTATATAGTTATTGAAAAAAAGGCCGATTCCGTCAACAAAATAATAAAAAAAATAAATGAAGGTAAATTTAATGAACGAGTTGAAGGAAGTTACCAAACAAGGGGAGCTCAATAAAATCGCGACAAAAGATGCCGATTGTTCAAGAGATATCAACAAATTAATGGCTCGCTTTTTTAATGTGCAAAATGAGGTCATTTTGCAAGAGACTGTTAGCTTAAAAAGGAGCTCCAGAATGCAGTATAGCAGCCTCCAACCAAGAAGAGAACCATAATAGTGAGGAAGAATGGGATGCTGAGGCAGTCGTGACAATTATTGAGTAGACTCGGAAAAGAAAATTAATTCAAGTATAAAAGACGAATCAGCGTTGTTGGTAGTCCTACTTGAACAATTGAATTGAGAAGATGATTAGATCGATGACTTAGGAGAGGACATTGTAGTTCATAAAAGTCTTCTTGGTAGACTCCACAGAAGAAGGAACTACCAAATTCAGAAAAAGTGTTTGAAGAAGCTTATTCTTGGCCAACACCACAAAGGGTGGATCTGCTAGATTTGTAGGGAACGGAATTGCAAGAACAAAATATAGAAGCACAACAATGAAACTCTGAGGACTCTAAAGATCTACAAGTGTTAGTAATAAAGAAGAGCTTATTAGAGTGGCATAGAGTTATTCGCAAAATGATGTGGATCAGGAAACATTAACGAAGGATCAACAGAATCATCAAGAGATTGAGATACATCAAAGTTCATAATCACAAATAAGAGAGTTTGATACACATGAGAAATCAAATAAAATTTATCATAATTTAGAAATCAATGAAGAGGAAAATATGATTGGATTAAATATATTTGAAATCATGGATGCGTTGGGCAAATGGTCGATCACTTCAAAACTTGTCGAGTTTAAGGCAGAGTTGGGAGTCACGAAAAAGAGGAGGTTTTGTCGACGGAGAAATTGCATTGTACAATATCTATCTTTATAGGGTTCCAAGGTTTTGCTCGACTCATAGGTACATGATGGAATTGATGAGTGGAAATTTAATTTATCTCACAGAGCCTTTAATTTCAAATAATATATAGCTATCGGTTCTTGACCTTGCAAAATGTAACTGATTCTTTGCTGAAGTTCAAAAATTCAAGGCCTATTTATTTGTGAGAACCTCGAGATATGTCCACGAGTCTCTTGCAGTTTCTACATGGGTAATTAGCACAAAACGTTCATACTTCTTAATGTTGTTGTGCATAACGTTCCTACCTTTTATTTTTTTTGACATTTTCATCTTTATTTTCACATTTCATTGAAAATCATCATTTTCATCCAATATCTCAATAAGAATATAAAATGACAAATATGTCATCCTATTTAAATAAGGAAAATAAAATAAAATTAAAGAACGAATTGCAATCACACTCCCAAACTTATTTAAAAAGCGCAAATGAGTCCAAATAAATTACAAAAAGAGTAATTAGCACAAAAACTCTCTATCTTGCAATATTATTGTACAAAACGTCCCTAACTTTCATTTTTGACATTTTCATATTTAATTGCGGAAATCATCATTTCATCTATTTCTCAATTAAAAGCTGTAAAATAACAAATATACTCTCTTGTTTAAATAAAACAAAAATAAAGAACAAATTGCAACTATACTTCCAATTTTTTCAAAAAGGTACAAATAAATTTCAAAAAATTTTAATTTTTAATTATTTATTTGTACTTTTTTGAAAAATTAGGGAATATAGTTGTAATTTGTTCTTTATTTTTCTTAGTTAATTTTTTTTATTTAAAGAGGAGGATATATTTGTCATATTTTATCTTTTAATTGAGAAAATGGATGAAAATGATGATGTTCGTAATGAAATGTAAAAATAAGGGCGAAAATTTCAAAACAATGAAAAATATGGACGTTTTGTGCTAATTACGCTTTTAATAATTTATTTGGACTCATTTGCACTTTTATAAAAAGTTCGGAAATACAATTGCAATTTTTCTTTAGTTTTTCTATTATTTCCTTTTTGTTTTATTTAAATAGGAGGGTATATTTGTCATTTTACATTTTTTTTATTGAGAAAATTGATGAAAATGATGATTTCCGTAATGAAAGATTAAAGTAGAGGTGAAAATGTCAAAAAAAATATGAAAGGTATGAAAGTTTTATACAATAACATTGAAAAATAAGGACGTTTTGTGTTAATTACCCTTTTTGGATAGATTGTTGAGGAATGATAGCGTTCATGATCCATAAGGCGATCATATCATCACATTGCTTCCATAGAACATAGCTTTGATCTGCAGTAGGAGGTTTCTTGGAAGAGCCATTGACAAATCCGGACTTGTGTTTAGCACCGAGGGCATTGACCATGGCTGGGCTCCACATCATATAGTTATCTCCATTTAATGGAGAGGAAACCAATATGACTCCTGGATTGTCTGAAGGATGCAAGGTGAAAGCAAAATCTTTGCCATCCTTTGTAGAATCCGTTTAGTTAGACATAAAAACATATAACATAATTGTGAAGCAACAGGAAAACTTTCAAGGACTCAAAGAGTTCCTGCTCCGATACCATGACTAGAAATATGAAGAAAATAATTACATGACTTAAGGAATTGTATAATGAATCAATTATGAAAGTTGCGTAGTACCAAATTAATTGCTACTAAGTTACCGAATGGTTATGAATTTTTTTTTTTTTAATTTTGACCCTACGTGCGGAAAATCAATAAAAAATAACAAATCATTTTTAATTGTTTCTAGATGATTAAGCATACAATCCAATTATCTTTAGTTTGAATACCGCAGTAATATATAATGCAATAAATAACTAACACCAAAATGATGACGGAGAAACCCAACTGGATAGAAACTTCGGGACCAAGCCAATTACCTCCACTATAAAAAATATGGATTAGTCCGTTCCCAATCTAGCAAATTCCACTAGTTCCTGCTGTTTAATTCCTATAATCTCCAAGATCCGATATTTCTCTAGACTTACGATCTGCTACTGTAGATATTATCTATCCCGATCTACCTCCTTTAACTTCCAAGATCCACTGTACTTACAGACTCAGAAGCTTCTCCCAAGATATGATGTCCTAGTCTCACAATCTTGTGCACACGTCTCTTTCAAGTGGATATCCAGGAATCACATATTCATGTTCTTCTTACTGCACGTGAATCCCTTCCTTAAAGTGTTAAGGAAGCCAAATAGTTTGGATTAACGAACCTTGATGTTTTCCCAAAAGTCAGTTGCTGGATCACAAAAATAATGTTGATGAATCAATCAATGAATTGCCTCTTGAATCTCTCTAACAATGATATAAAAGTGTTTGTCAATTGAAGCACAATGAAGCAACCTCCAATTTTCGTGCAAGACTTAGATATTTATATGAGAGGGTAATTAGGTTGAATGAGCTGGAAAAATATATTCAAAACCGCAAATTATGATTTTCCGGATCGACTTGTCGCTCGAGCGAGAAACTGACAACAGGCAGCGGCACACTATCACTTGAGCGAGAGCTCAGCAACAGTCGGGCTACATGCATTCTGTTTTTGTCGCTCGAGTAATGTCCAGGCGATAGGCTAGCGAAAATACAGCGTAGTGTTTCTCTTATTTTCATACTCGAACCCTATTCCTCATAACCCAACTTATACAAATTGCGCCCTAGTTCCTTGACCTTTACAGCACGTTACAAATTAGTCTGTTTGTTCTCAAAATCATCAATACTAAAAATCTAACAAATTACATACCTAATTTTGAATTGGGAAATAAAATTATATTAAGCAATATTCATGTATGTCTGATGTGAAGAAATGTAGAAGGAAATCAAGGAAAGAATCAATCTGATATCTTCAATATGATAACGTGTTGATTATTAGGTCTCATATTTTCTTTCCTTTGTTCAAGCAAAGTATTTGAATCTAATATCCATCAATGTGAATACTCGAGTTTAGCTTTAAGTTCAATTTTATGAGGACTGATTTGTCAGTTTATTGAGTTTTGGAAGAAGGATATAAATTGGACTTGATATACAGATATTTGGATGGAGCGTTGGCGATCATAGTTTGGTATATGGGAAGCCAAAAATTCTAGAATTTTGATACGCATTAAGAACTTGAACTGCTGTCTTTCTCGTTTTTCCCACCTCTTGAATGGTCTCTAATTTGATTTAAATTTGTAGATTGGTTTTCTTGCCTGTTGTTGATTCAATTGCCTAATAAGAGATGATCTTACATTTTCTTCACCTCTGAGTCATATAAAGTTAAGAGGGTGTTTGGTAGAGATTGAAATCGGATTAAAATTGAAATATTACTCGTTATAGTTGACTTTTATTAGACGGGTGGGACCCAATAATGACTATATTTTCAATTTTAATTGGATTTTAAGTTCTACCAAATAGGCCTTAATAATGTTTTCTTTTGGCTAACTTGATGTTAATTAATTTTATCCGACTGATATCCCAGAATTTTCTTGGTGTGTGGTTCAGGAAACCTTGAGAAAATGGAGATTACTAATGTTATGGAATATGAGGCCATTGCAATGGGGAGTTCGTTTCATGACTATTACGCCTGGAGCTTGTCTGAATTGCTTGGATCTGGGACAATAATTTAAAACGTGACTGTCAGTGGATTTTCCCATATAACATCTTACCGTATTCTAAGATGCTAGAAACACTTGCTAACATATTTCATTGAACTGATTTATAAATCAAGGAGCGTTTCACTGCAAAGCTGCTTGGTTTCTTTGTGTAGTTTGACTGACGCTACTCCTCAATACAGCTATTTATCCTTTAATTGAGTTTCTTGTTCGTTAAGTGTGATGTTACTGTGATAAAGAACTTGATACAGCAAGAGCAGCTTGATCGGCTGCTGGCACCATCATGGTTTGGATTTCTATGCCCTTTTTGTGTTTTGTTTCTACCCATCTTGTGCTATTTGTAGTTGGTGGCGTCTAGAGATTCAAACATGGCCACTATCTTTTATAGAAATGCTACTGATTAATGCATGATTGTGCACATTACCCTTATGGAGTACTTCAACAGTTGAAGAGGTTGCCTCAACACTTCAACTTGTTTGATAATTCAAATTCTTGTTTCTTTGTGATGGCGCGTAGCAACATTTTCCTGAATGCTCTTATATCTCATTGCTACTCCGCATAAATTTGACAATCATTTCCATGATTTATGATTTTCTAATCTGTGCTGCTTGTACATATCAGCTGATTACAGACATTTTTGCTTTTAATTTTGGTTTTCAAAGATAGGGATGTTGTCACACAGCTCGTGGGAAGGGTAGAATGAGCTGGTTTCTAGGCAATTGTTGATGCAGGAGGATCCGAGTCACGCGAAGCTGAGTTGTCAGATAATTCGTTGATGGCGCTGAAATACCATGAGTTGGCGAATCAACGTAAAAATGGTAAGTAATCGACGATATTTCCTAACTGGGGATGTTTTTGGACACGTTTGGGTATTTTGATCATAATTTTGGCTACGGTTATCAAAATCACGCCAATGACCCCAATTCGGAAAACTCTTTTCGATACGTACATTGTGGTCAACGAGCTTTGCATCGATTTAGAGGCCAAATTCAGTGGTTTTCCCTTCCGAATCTTCAATTTTAGTTACTTTTTGCCTTTTTGGTAATATTTTGATTTCCTTTTTAACATTGATTACGAACTCGAATTAAGCCAAATTTTCGGGACATTACTTCTTTTATTTCGTATTTCATTTTGGTATGAATATTGAGATTTTGCTATTTTTGGTAAAATTCCGATATTATCTATTTTATAGCTATTTAACCCGGCTTATGGGCTATTTTCGAATTCATTGCTTGATTAATAAAAAATTGTTTTTGTTTCTTGGTTTTTCTCTTTTTTCTTCCCTGTAATTGTCCCGTGAAACCTGCTTATAGAATAATCACTATTCGGTCTGGCGTCTGATATCAAGAATAGACGATCTAGGGAGAGAATAATTTTCTTTTCCAAAGAAGACTAAACTCCTGTTTGAGCCCATTACTCATGAAACTCCTTTTTTCTCAAATTCATTTTCAATCACACATTCAATCAATAAAATAATTTGCACATGAACTCAAACAATCACGATTACAATACTTATCTTTTGTGAAAAATGGGGCTCAAACAAGGGTTAAATTTGGCGATTGAGATGCTTAATCAATTTTTCATTCAACTTCCAAATTTTCTCGGCATATCCATTTTCCCCTTCTGCTGGTTTTGTTCGTCCACTGAAGGTTTCTATATGTTTAACAGGTTTGCTTTTCCGTCCAACTTGACTTTGAAGAAATTTGAGGTATTGGATCTTGCAACTGCAAAATAATCATCACGAAAAATCCCGTCACAAAAGGGCATTTTTATTGTAGCTAGAGAGTAGCTCAATTCCTTTGCACACGATTATCCATGTGGCCGATGGTTAGTCAATTCCCCCCATCATTTCTTCTTCTCCGAGAAAATTAAGAAGTTCACAATCAGCGAATTAACCTTCTCAAAATGCTGTCTAGATATCAGTGTTTTAGTCTTGTGTATTCATGAGTATCTTCGGCCTTCTCATAATTGTTTAGCTGGAAACCTAACTTCTAGATTACAATACGAAAGACTTATTTCATTCGCTTGTGCTAACAAGGACTGTGTACCATAAGAAAAATAAAATGAACAGTCACGATATTATATAGGATGTCGTAAAATTAAACTGAATTTGTTGACTGTGCCATCATTTAACTTAAACTTGAGCATTTTACTGGACAAACATGCACTTCTTCATGCCAATAGTACTTGGAAAATTGAAAGAAAATGAATTAAATAATATAGTTATCAAGAAGAAATTCCTACACCAAGAAAATCTATAAAGGGAATGTCCTTTTTGTGGATGGATTGGTCTTCTTGTTTCTGCACTATACTTGTCCTTGCATTAGCAAATGGGCGTAAATTATCAGCATTAATGCTCATTGAATTATCTCTATTCATTTTCCCATGTTTTCTACTGCCATTTGCTACAACTGAATCACCAAAGGCACCAAATATCGACGAATTTAAATGTGCTCCATTGGAGCTGGAATTGTATTGATTTCTGCCTTTTTTTATAAATAAATCAGCAGCAGAAGATGAGTTACTTTCCCTCGAACTTCTTGGAATCAAGAACGGCCATAAGGCGTGTGAATCAAAGGACGATGGCACGGAGAAGACTTGATCTTTGTTTTGGCTTTGGAATTCCGAAATCCTACTATTTCTGATTTTGGGCATATATTCGTCCTGGCATCTTGGATTTTCTCGGCAAAAAACATAAGATGAGGATTTGGAGTCATGACTAATTTCTTGATGACTTCTTTTACCAGAAAGCTTGGATTGTTCTCTTTGTTTTCTGGCCATAATAACATGCCAATGATTTTTCACAGCATTGTCAGTTCTACCTGGAAAAAGCCTGGATATAAGAGCCCATTTATTCCCATGTACTCTATGTGCTGCAAGAAGCCTGACCTCTTCTTCTTCTGTAAATGGTCTCCTGTTTATTCTTGGATCAAGCTGATTAAACCATCTCAATCTGCAACTCTTGCCTGCAAATTAACTAACATATATAGGTCAAACACAATAGTACCCGATTCTTCTCATACACTCAAATCAGCTCCCTAAACTTATATACAGTAACAATATTAGGACGGCTTAAATACATGTATGGAATACCATATGTTTTTTTATCCTGAAGAATTCATAGCCAAAAGAATTATAAGTGTACACTATATATGATTAGGTCCAACACAATTATCAATAGATCATCAGTTCAAAAGTTGGGTTATGGAACCTCAAACGAGTAACCCTAATTTTTGAAAAGTATAGCTAGAAATGATTTGGAAAATTAAAAAGAAACGTATATATATATAGAGTAACACAGGCGCGTTCATAGAAATTAACCTGATCTTCCTTGAAGTTTTTCAGCAATCGAATTCCAGTTTTGAGGCCCATATTGCTCCACGAGCTGCAGGAGTTTTTCATCTTCAGAAGGTCTCCAATGTCCTCGAGGACAAGTCCTTGGATCATCGCTAAAGCCTCCACTCATTTCGTCGATCATCGTGCCTCAGGCCTCTATCAACTGAGAATCCTCAAATATTAGAAAGAAATCTCCAGCATAAGCTAAAAAGAGCAGTACAGAAAAATAAGTAGATATGGAATTGAAAAAGTTGGTTTGGTTTTGGAGCTGCTACAAGATGGACTTTACCATAAGAAAAACTAAACCTTCTTTCTTTTGCTATTGCCCCTTCATCATGAGTAAACTAAGGATATTTAATTTAATTACCTTTTGTCAACATACCAAGATTTCTTGAATTGCAATTATTCACCCAAACATCAAAATGATATTTGCATTTCTCTTCCTGTCATTCGTAGTGGTGCATGATGGGATTTTAAACTTATCAATTCAAATATTCAATGAATGTTACGTAATGTCTAATTACTACGTTGAATTTCCCGTAATTAAGAAACTGACACATTCGTTATAAATTATTCAGTTTCTGATCGTCAAAAAAGAATGCAAGATAGAAAAAGGAAGAAGATGACGCATTTCAAATTGAATTTAGAAGCTTAAAATTGGTTTTTTATTGCATTTACTTATTGAGAGTCTTCAATTCCCCTTATAAGAGGATTCCTGCATATATTTTATATGTTTCTAGCTAAAGTTGATATTTTTCAGTACAATAAAATGTACAAGTTATTTTTTATCAGGTTTTGACATAGTATTAAGGCTGATTTCATGTTTCTGCATGCAAATTCTAAAACAACTTTTTCCTTGAGAATAAACTTATCCTGATGAATAAAAATTCTGTCTCAGACAAAAAAGCACGGTGATCATCATGTATAATATAGATTTTCAGAAAACAATATGTACCTCGAATTGAAAGAGCAAACGAGGATTGCAGCAAGGGAGGCTTCACAGAATAAAAATTAAAAATTCTATTTTTCTGTTCTGGAAAAGACAATCGTGAATAATGGTAAGGTTTTAAAGCTTACAGGCTCAACTTCAAGCAAGCAATTAGGATAATAAAAGCTTGTTATTCAATTAATGGTGATGGTTGGTAAGCTCTCCATGTATATGTGTGAATATTTATAATGTTCTCATTAATTAATGGATGTCGAATTTAGAGTACAAAAGGTAATATAATATATATTACTGATTGTTGAAAAGAGAGAAGAAATTTGGGTATAGCATTGGAATTGGTTAGCAGATTAATTGTACCACACTTTTTCTATTCCAATTTCTTCACAAATTGTATGTTTTTCCTTGTCCATTTAGTTTAATAAGATTGAAATAAGGTTTCAATTGTAGGTAGTAGTGTATCCGAGTTAAAACTCTACTAGCTCTATATTTGGAAGGTGTGTGTCAAATCACGTCATCTAATAGTTCAGTCGTTAGAAAATGAACGCGTTTATTTATTCGATTGTCAATAAAGTCTGTCGTACGTTTATTAACCAAAAGTTTGTTATGTTCACAATTTTCATAAATAGATATTCGAAAAATATATATTTAAGATTGTTAGCTTGATAACTTTGATTAAGTGTTGGCCAATAAATAATGCTTAAATTATTCAAATTTTCCATGATGCCCAAGTGTATCTAGTTTCCATGTAGATGGTTGGTCAAATACAAACGTTGAAAGATTTTATGCATTGAATATATAAAATTGATTTCTTAACTGACTTATTATTCTACACCTCACGAAATTAAACATTTCATCTAAAGATGTTAATTTAAATAGTTTATCCATAGTCATCATTCATTTATCAACTACACAAGACGTCTCCAATGGTTGGTGTAAAATCAATGTCCACCCTGGTGATGTGCATGTTAAATCATCAGAGAAATTATAATTAATATAATTTTCAGAATTTGTTCCAAAATTAATTTATATAAAAAAAACATTTAAAACTGTTTAGAGACATAAAATAATTCATACTGCATTAGTAGATTATTGTTTATTTTTTTAAATTTTTGATCATTATAACTAATATATTCATGCTGTGTGAATAGCAATATGCAGATTGTTATTATAAACTAAAGAAAGTAGGAGTGGACAAGTTCTGCCTAAATATGATCAAATTGGACTCGAACTGAATCGAGCGTTTCAATTTTATCCTTCTTAAATTAAATTGAGTAATGTGTATTAGAACCAACAATCCACGGGTTTGATTTAGTTCTTGACTCTAGATGGAGAAAAATGTTACCAAAGCTCTCAATTTTTTTAAAATTTTTTTATAATCAAACTCATCGAATTATTTCAACTTTTTCCGAGAAGAAAAAATCTCATATATTATTGCTATTATTTCCTTACGCGATCATTTGTTTATGTTTGTGAATGAATTTCATTAAATAACCTGTATATGTTTTTACATTTGGGCTATGTTTGTTACTTTGTAAAGTTCACCCGATCGTTCTATTGAAAAGATATAATTCGTGACTCGATTAGGTTCTCTTTTGAGTCGGACCAAGCACGCCCCCAATGAAACAGGTCAACTGACAGAAGGCTTTAAAAAGGAGAATAATAGAAAGAAATTAACGTCATGAATAGAACAAGCTTCAATCAATAGAAGATGCAAACGACACTTAGGATTCTAAAATGCAGGGATCAAAATAAACTGCAAATAACCTGCACTTGGTGAAATTTTTTGTGGTGCATGCTCAAATCTAGGATTTAATGTGTCCACTCTTAACCACTTACTTAAAAATTATATACGTGTTAGACATTTGATCAACCCTCACATGGGATGGGGCCTACATTTTTGTGGACCTCATTTCATGTGAAGATTATAGACACCTCTATGTATTATGTACACTAAGATTTTATATATATATACCACACCGGCTGAGCCGAACACGACTTGCAACCATGAATAGAAAGGTTTGGAATAGCTTTCAATTACTTGCAAAGCTAAAAATAGATGTTCATATATATTTCTCCAAGTGTCTTTATAATGAAAACTATAATATACCTTTTATCTCACCTTTCCAAGAAACCAATTTAAGCAACATATCAACGAACACTGATAAACCTCACCAAACAACATTTGACTTCTCCTATCAAACCCTCTTCTTTATATAATTATTTCTACATATAATTCCTAACTCATTTATTGCATTGCAAAATATTGGAAAACTTGTAAACTGCCTTTCTAAATATTTCCCATTTTTGTCGTATATCAATTAATGCATTTTGTTACAGTACAGTTGCTTATGATGTTAGATTCATTAATTTCTGTAAAATGCTTTCGTAGGTCACAACACTAAGCTACAAGGACAATAATTTAATACCTATGTAACTGTCAACATTATACAATGTTATGGAATAGAACGTGAGATCTAAAACGCAGCTAACATAAAATTAAGGAAAAACTGGAAATAAACGCAAGGATTTTACGTGAAAAACCTCCAATTTAATTTGGGATAAATATCACGAAGGAAAAGTATGGAAGGATTTCACTATCATAAGATGATGCGAACCCATGTAGTAATGGTAGTTATGAAACCCACACAAGATTGATTCAACCCAAAAAAGCCAAGAAATCAACATTTAAATTTGATTCAAAAATTATGAATCAAGAAATCAACACAATCGTCGACAATATGTTGATCCCGTGATTATAAGACCCAAAAATCTTACTTGATTTGTTTGGACGACACAAGAAATAATCTTAATAAGTTCACAATTAATTCAATGAAAAACGAAAGATTGCAATATGTCTTGCAATAATATTTTTTAAATTGTGTGTTTTTCAATTAATAGAATGAATAATATTTATATGAAACACATAAAACATATTTAAAAACGGAATTAAGTCTCAAAAAATATAACAAATAAGAGTTTTAACTAAAATAGAAGATTAAACGATATTTGGAAAATTCATGGCCGGATTTATAATGTGCAGCTGCATAGTATAAATCTATGCAGTCTCATAGATCAACTGAAACCATCCACTGGGTTTCGATAAAGGGGCATGCCTATTCGACTTTGACGTCCATTTCTTGAATCAATTTTCGCCACTTCGTTTCATCTCCCATGCCCAACGTGGAACTTGTCTCTTTACTCGCTGTGATCAATATTTCGTCCACCGAAATTTAAGCAAATAGTCACATTGCTTCCTTGATTTGCTTCACTGGCGACCTAGTCATTGGCATTTTTCAAAGATCAAGGATCCTTACCCAAACCCTCGTATTATGGATCACATCATTCCCTTCTCTTCGAAAGGATTCGACCTTGAATCTGTATCTGCATACAAAAAGATTTGAGACAACGAAAATGTAAATTATCACAAACTTACCTTGAAGATCCAAATTGTTTCCATTGTTTTCAATTGTTGTAATGACGTGGAATGTTCCATCTCATCTGCGATGTAATTTTAATCTTCTTTGCATTCGAACAAGTTCTTTTGCCTAAACACCCAAACTCAATCACCTGGTTCAAATACTTTATATTTTATTTTTATTTCTTTTTATTTTTGCTACCTTGAGATACATATAATTCAATCCCCTGAATCCCGATTTTCATCTAAATTACCACTTACAATAATAGTTAAAGGAATTAAACCAAACAAAATTAACGGATTTATACCATAAATCATATTAAAACGTGTAGCAGTAGTAGTAGAAGATATTAGATTGGTTCACAACATATTCCATAAATTCGAACCAAAATAGTTAAGAACTACAAGATTGAAATATAGAATCTCATGCCTTAAATCACCAACAATGCACCCCAAATGACTATTATGCTCAATTAATTTCTTACAACATATTAGAATATCATTAACTAATAATTGATTGCCTATGAATGCATGTGACAAATGACTTATTACTCTCATATAAATATTAGATGCATTAATGTGTAAAAGTGTATGCCCCATATGAAAAAATATTACTACATGCTAGACCATTATCTAACATATGTATGGGGTATTGATTCTTTACTATACCATTGTAGAATGATTCTCCTTCAATGCTCATTAAATTCTCCACTTGCATCGAATCAATTGGATACTCAATGGGTGGTATTCCACTAAATAAGTCTTCATGGAACGATTTTTTGAGTTCTTGCAATAAAGAAATATTCAAACTGGGAAGATGTTTGTTAGCTCTTACTAAAGCCCTCTCAATCTCACATTTTTTTGCATATAAATTCACTTTTAATTTTTCTCTCCTCTCAATAGACTCTCTTTCGTTTATCTCTTGCGACTCTGCTCTTTTTTCTCACAATTAGCTATTTCACTATTTTCTCTTGTACTCTCTTTTTACCTTTCTTTGTTTTTCTTTTCTTCGTAACCTCTCAATCTCAATTGATCTTCATAGACTTGTTGTGGTGTTAATGGCACAAGAGCAATAGCTCTCCCATCTTTTACAAAGTTTTATCTATTCTTAAATTCATCATATTTAACATTCCTATCATACTGCCACGAACTTCCCAATAAAATGTGCCCAGCATGTATAGGAACCACATCACACATCGCTTCATCACTATACCTCCCAATTGAGAAATTCACAAAACTCTCATATTCACTTTAATCTCTGAACATTCATCTAACCACTACAATTTATAAGGCTTAGGATATTTTATCGTAGTCAATCATAATTTCTCTATAAGTGTAGTACTAGTAATATTAGTATAACCACCCCATCAATAATCAAACTACATACCTTATTTTTGACATGACATCTAGTATGAAAGATGTTCTTCCGTTGCTGCTCCACATCATCCAATTTAATTTGTGTACTGAGAGCACGCATCACCACAAATAACTCACCTCCTAGATGGGTACTCTATTCCATCTCTTTCATTAGCATCCTCTAACGCGGGCAAATAATCACCATCACTATTACTCACCACTCTCCATTGTCACGCAAGATCATTGCCCTTTTATTTGGACATTGATAAAGAATGTACCTCAATCACAAATACCTAAAACATTTGGTATCCCTTGTCTTAGAAGGTTGGGAGTCCATTTTGGGTGTAATTTTGCTAACAATTTCCTCATTTTCCTTGGTGGTTCAGTCTTACTACTCCAAACAGCCTCATCGTCTCTATTATCATCCCACTTCAATTTTCAAGAAGAGTTAGATCCTGATGAATATCTAGTTCTTCAATTACATTTACGTCTTCATAGATATATGTAACATGTCTTCCAACTTCACATAATGTTGCAACTCTATCATATTAGCTATATCACTATTCAAACCATTCAAAAAGCTGGCCTGGTGGCCTACCTATCCTCCTCAATATTCATTCTAATCATAGCAATCTCCATCTCCTTATGATAATCCTCCACACTCCTAGACCTTGTTAGAGGCTTTGCAATTTTTTACGAAACTTCCTATAATAATGATTAGGCACGAACTTCTTCTTCATGATAGCTTTTAATTATTCACATGTATTAATAGGTCTCTCACGGTTCCTCATCCTAGTTATTACTAGTTGGTCCCACCAAATGATAGCATAATCGATAAATTCAAGTGCTGCAATTTTACTTTACATTCTTTTCAACCGAGTAGTTGTGACATTCAAATATCAATTCAACTTTCTTTTCCCACTTCAAGTATGTTTCCGGATCACTCATTCCTTTGAATGAAGGAATTGTCATTTTGATATTGCTCATACTTCTATCAACACCATCTCTGACAAGATCTCGATCCCTCCTTTCATGCCTAACTCTTTTATCTCTCATTTTTCCTAACTCGACATCCACAAATGCATCCTCGTTAATGTCACTATTCGCCTCCCATTCAGCAGCAAAATCCGCTCAATGATCCAGCTTTCCTTACATCCTTGCCTCTTTGCGTTAGGAATATATCTAGGTTGTTCCTTGCATAAATTGGCAAGCAATGTGTCTTACCGATCCAATCCGTCTCTCACATCCTCAAGCAACCATTTCGAACCGCTGTGTCATTTTATTCGACACAATGACTTGACTATTATTCTTGATTGAAGTGGGGTCGTCTCTATCCGACATCCTAATTCTAATTTAATATTTGTCTCACGTGAATGCGCTCATGTATCACTTAAATGGGCGTTCCCCCGTATTAGTCTTACAACTATTGTCTTTTTCTACTCAATACTTTCTTGCAAGTGTTTCGAAGAACTAATTCGATCTCAATCAAAATTAATCCCCTTTAGAGTCTCAAACAAAGATTTGAGTAAAACAAAATTAGAATGACTCAAAAAAGTAGGAATTGATGCTTTGATTGGACACTAAGTAAATATTCAAGAACGTGTTTCTTGAATTCAAATTGGACATTTTTTAATTTGAAAATTTTTTTCCTAAAAAAATGAAATTTTATGACACTGGCAATTTTTTTCCAGACTTTTCGTTTTTTCTACTCGAAAATTCAAATAAATACCAGCAAAAGAAACACAAACTAATTTGAATGCTAAATGAGCACACAAACAAGTTTTGGATT
>CAIGRL010052784.1:0-20204 GCA_903798325.1 Fraxinus xanthoxyloides
AAAAAAAAAAAAAAAAAATCGTCCCGTCGGATTCAGCACGTGCGGCTTCCAGCTCGACTCCTAATTCCCTGTAAAAAATGATTATTTTGGCAATAATTAAATCAAATAATTAAGACTAGATCAAGTAAATATTTAATTTGCATTTCATAAATTAATATTGATTATAGTAAGAAAAAAAAAATATTTGTCTGAATCAATTTTTTTATTCATGGATTTTAATCACGATTATTTTTTTTTTTTGGGATAATTACCATCTTAAATTAGCATGAAAATTATTTGAACTCCTATCTTTTTATATTAATAAACCGTTGATTTTGCTACCAACTCTATCCGTAATTGGGTAATTTTGGGAATGTTAGTTATTTTTTTTTTTCTGCATAGTGGTAGGCACATCACATGATTGGTGGATACATAATAATCAAAGCTTTATCAGATAAGTTTGAATCAATCCACTCTAGAGTCGTTGTCGTATGCTATAATTCTTAAATGTATTGCCGAACTCTGAATATTAATGTTATTTATATAGAGGGGACTACTTTTACCCCCCAATTTTTCCTTTTTTTCTTCTTTTGGTCATGGTAATTAATTGTGCTTTCAGAATTTGTACGTTATGGTAGGTTTTATTTGAAATTATTTCTTCTTTATATAGTCTTGTACGTACGTTAATTGGGTTTTATTTGAAAATTGCTCACAGTCACACGATGCAAATGCATTTGTCTTCCTATTTTATTAAATTGAAATGCATCGTCCACTTATATTCTTGTACGTTACTTTTTAATTTTCTTATCGTTTTAGGGTGGCTGTGTATTGCTAGACAAACACTCTAATTTTAGAGATAAAATGATGCAATAACGGAGGACACCATATTTAGAAAAGAAAAGAGAATTGGTAATTGTGTGAAATTAAACTTTACAGAAAAATCAACTTGGTACCAACTACCAAGCTCCTCACAAACTCGATGTGAGTGTAAATAATATTCTAGATTTTTTCTCGTTATATAAAAATATGGAGAGTGCTACATGTACCAAATCATTTATCAAAAGTTTTACATAATAGCCAAGTGACGGCCCTCTATTGGGAGACGCCTGTAAAACTTTAGGTGAAAAATTATGTACATAAAGCTTTTTCCTAAAAATATTGTGTCCACACGACGTGATAGGGCAAAATAAACAGTTATTGTACTTGTAAACTGTTGCTTCAATTCAATTGTTGCCATCATAGCATCATGTATGTTCCTTCCGCTCATCCTTCAAAGTCTTCTCCATTACAAGGCACATGAACTAGCCAGCAATTCACACTATGAATATATCTCACGAGTCATGAATAACGTGGACACTCACAAATGGAAATCCATAAAAATAGTGTTCTAACATTAAACTTACGTCTACAGAAATAGAATTTTTCTATAACATAATTAAAGAGAGCTGGGGTTTTGAGTCTTCAATATGTATTTAGGAGTTCTCGACCTATTTAAATATGCGAATCAACGTGTTATTTGCATGTTAAAATTTAATGCGACTTAAAGTTAAACGTTAAGGGTCCGTTTGATTGGAGAAATTTTCCCTAAAACTAGGAAAATAAATTCCATTTTGTTGGTCTTGACTTGTTTGATTGTCAAAATTTTCTAGGAAAAACATTCCCCCTCACCCCCATTTTCCTCAAATTTGGTGGTGGGAAAAGCTTTTCTAAGTTGCTGCCTTTTTTTTTTTTAAAATTTTATGCAATGAAAACAAGTTTTATAACCAGTTGTAAATTTTTTTTCACTTTAATGGACAATTTTCATGTAAAACAAAGTCAAACGGACATTAAACGTTAAATGATTTTTTTAGGGTTTTTTTTTTTTACTTTTTGACAATGGAAACAAATTTAATAACCAATTCTGAAAAAATTATCACTTTAATTGACAATTTTCATGTAAAATAAAGTCAAATGACACAAAATTTAAAAATTTTTCGGGTGAAAAATTATACCAATCAAACACACTTAATTACAACTCCCAATAAAATAATTTTTAGAAAAATCTTTTTCCTGTAAAATATTTTCTTTTCACTCATTTTTCGACATTGCAATCAAACGGACCGAAGTGAATAATTTGACATTTTACTCCAACTTTAAGTCATAGAACCTCAATATATTTATAGAAGAACTTAGAGGATGTTATCTTTGTGTTTTAATTTTGTGTATTGAGTTTTGAATTCATTTTGGATTTTGTATTTTAAGTGTCCATTTTTAGATTGTTGAAAATGTGTTTTTTTGTCATTTTGAAAAATTATTTTGAAAACACTCAAAATGCGTTTTGAAAATTTTGACTTGATTATAATTGAAAATACGTTTGTAAAATTTTAAATTATTTTCAATAACGCATTTTTCAAAATAGGAGAAAGAACACATTTCACTGTTGAAAAATCGAAAACGTAAAACAATTTGAAAATGGTAAAGGGAATATACCTTAAATTCCCAAATTTATACAGATTGAGAAAGTTATTTTCCAAAGTCTTCTCAACGGTCCATTTTCTGCAGCATAAACAGTATTACGTATGTGGTCCCATGTGCTGCCACCTACCAAAGTCCCAATAGTCTTTCACTCTTTGGCCGGTTTTCCTGCAATCCATGTGAATTCTTTCATCAAATTTATAATACATTCGACACGTGTATGCATAAATCTCCATAATTGACTAATAAACAGAAAACTACTATCTTTGAAATATATATAGGAAAACCCTCCAATAATGTGGCGCCCTGTTTTTGGGCCTGGGTTTGAGCCGGGCCCAATAGCATCTGACAATTTCCCAGTTGCAGTGGCGCCCTGTTTTTGGGCCTGGGTTTGAGCCGGGACCAAATAGCATCCGACAATTTCCCAGTGCTGCTGCAACTTACAAATCGACAACCAATTATGCATTTTATCTTTTTCACTTCTGTGAA
Source organism: Fraxinus xanthoxyloides (assembly GCA_903798325.1). Taxonomy (NCBI): domain Eukaryota; kingdom Viridiplantae; phylum Streptophyta; class Magnoliopsida; order Lamiales; family Oleaceae; genus Fraxinus; species Fraxinus xanthoxyloides. The sequence goes on from CAIGRL010052784.1 coordinate 2,923, forward strand.
GTGACTTGAATTGCTCCCAAGAGTTCTGTGTTTCCATTATGTATTATACTAAAATACAAATACCAACTTATTTGATTGAGTTCTTGCGGACTATTAGTGTAATTTTCACAGTATAAGAAGATCGTCCGTTGGTCCAATAAATACAAAGGAATCATTATACATAATGAAATATAATTCTTTTCATAAATCATTATACAATACACGACTAAACATACTTCATATCATGTTTCCACCCTATCCTTCATGTAGATATATATATATATGCACAATGCATTTCTTCTATATGAACGAAGAACTATTATTCATATTACCAAGTTTTGCGATCAAATGATACAAGGTATGAGATTTCATAATTTTTTATATGATTGTGGGTACATATTCAAAACCCTAGGAAGTATAATAATTCACTCGTTTTTGTACTAAAAAAAGAGATATTTACCAACTAATATCGTGTGACCTAACTGCAAAAATTCAAATCAACATTTGTTGACAAGTGGGTGCGGGTGGTGTCATTTTGTGCGAAGACTCAAATTAAAGGTTCACAACATATTTGATCCCTTAAAATAGGTTAATGTGACTATATGAATGCATACAAGGTTCACTTCATTGGAGTGCGTCACACGAAAGTCATGGGAAAACTCAGTAGTCAGTCAATGGTGGGTGGAATAATGGAAATTGGAATGGATGCTATTACTATTATATTTTAAGAACTTAAATGCTTTCCGGTGTGCCTATACATGCATCTTTGACTGATGATTCTTTATTTATTTATTGCCCATCTAGAAGTGTTAAATGGATTAAGAGTTCCGACTCTGCCGACCCTTGTTTGTGTCGGTTTGAATCAATTCATCTACAAAAAAATCTTTGCTAAAATGTTTATTCAATAATATCTCTGCAAGATTAGACTAATCCGTTTGGCACATCTACCTTTAAATATGAACAATCTCTTCCAACTTCAACTTTTTCGTAATTTCTAAGAAGCTGAGTTAATCTCTCTTTATCGTTCGAGATGAAAGCAAACAAGTAACTTTTTCCCGTCCTTTTGATATTGCATAGAAAATTCAACGCGTTTTGTGATAAGAGAATTTGACAAGTTTGTAGGGACCGATAAGATTAGCAGTGTTGTTACATTGAATATTTTATCATGATGTCCTTGTCCGGCCTTGGCCGATCCCCAAGTTTTCCACTAAACGGTTGAGATTAATTGGATTTTAAGTCGTACCAAATAGGGCCTTAATCATGTACATTGAAAAATAAAATAAATATCAATTCTCATCGATGATATGTTTTGTGTTTAGATAGAAATTGTGATAGAAATTATACATTTAATGAATTCCACAAGCTCTTTTGCTTTTTCTTGAAATCGAATTATCACGATTTACAATTCAAACTGTCTAATTGTCCAGCCTCAACGATAATCCACACAGAGAACAAGAATGACGACTACGATTTTCTTTTTTTATGCTAGGAAAAATAATGATTTTTTTTCCTCTAGTTTTCAAACCCTAGCAACTTATTAATATAAGTCCAAGCGGCCTTGACCCATCTCGTAAACTTAACTCAATCCAATATTTAATTAATCCAATAAATTAAATTTGGTCCTTGAATTAATTAATCCAATTAATTAATTCGAACATATTAATAAGCAACCAATTAATTAATTATTCAACACTTGTCAATTAATTAATTGGTAAATCTCATTTTTCTAGTTCTCCTTTTGTGTGTGATCCATTAGGTTCCTAATTACGATATCTAATGACGTGAATTATTTTTTTGATCTAATCAAAATCGATAAATTAAAACAACTCATTTAATTTGTCACTAATTCACATCTGTCGTCCCAAATTGACATCTAGCAATGTATTAAGGCAATACATGTGACGGAAAATGTCACGTGGTATGACAGAACCAAACTTGTTCGTTTACCGTGAAACTATGATCCTTTCGTCAATATGATCTAATCAATTATAAGATATTGATATATGTCAATCTTAATTATCGATCATATTTTTCATTCCATTATTAAGCCGATATAAGTCTAAAACTCCTTTTCGATTTATGAGTACACATTGACCAAGAATTTCATTATCAACTTAATTGAATAAACTGTAGATCATAATATCTTACTAACTAAGAGTGGCGAATCATCTATTGATCATTCACATGATCATTCACAACCTTCATATAAGTCTTGACATACTCTAACGATGTCGTATTAGTGATCATTGACAGAGCAACATCCAATATCATCAAAGTATGTCTGTCCTCATACAAGACACTATGATGACCTCAAATAAAATGACAAATTCCACAAACGAACGTTAGAGATTAACTACTGACAGTTTGATAGTTATCCATGATGAAACTCCCAGTAGGTCTCCAATATTTTGTACTATAACAAAACATTCACATGTGTAATTCAAGTGTCACCACACTTTAACTTGTGAGATCAGTTACTTACTTCACAAGTTAGAAATAATACACGTGATGGTCTATCCATAAAAACGATATCCGTATCTCGTTATTACATACTACCACGTTCGATTTTAAGATTCAGTCATATGTAATTTGCACATCGCAATCACACCTCATTGTAATTAATAAATCACAAAAACTTGATTTTATAGATTCTATTATTTAATTTATTAGAATATTAATTCAATTAAATAATACATAAAAACCATAAATACGCATTCAAAGTTGATTGGACCTAGGATATAATACTTACAAGAACTTCTTTACTGTGTGTTATTTGTAAATCATGCCTCCAGCAACGTCTCTAAGTGTATTAACCCATTTCCCCCTGATTTCAAATGTAAACATCATCACTAGTGTAATTCATATCATATATTGTTATCGACTCACTCGACCTTTAAGATGTTGATGAAATTTCTTATCCACCACGACGAATATTTATGTAACATCTGAAACGAAAAAAACAGAAAAATACTCAGAACTCAATTTTTAAACATCAAATAAATAAGGGGCAAAAACATCCAGATTGTGATTTGATTGGATTGGATTGTGTATATTTCATACTGAAGTACAATGGTTTTCCTCCGGGGAAATTTGGCCCAGCATTACAGTTCGACCCGTGTAAAGATAACAACTATTTTTAGAAGATATTTGAGTGTAAATTACAAGGTAACAAGAATATATATTTATCAAATACGGGGTCCCAATTTTATCATGAAAAAAATTACAAACTATGTAATATAAAACAAAACATAGTTTAAGTTATATATTTTTCTATAAGCATTGATTTATGAAATCCAGCTCGACTAAATAATTTGCCAATTTACCATGAGATTATATAACCCAAAATACCCCATACGAAATACGTAGTTTTCATCTTGAAATAATTAACAAAAATCAATATAGATTGTAATTATACTTACCATATTTAGATTAAATTTATTCTTATATAATGCAAGAAATCTCATTGGAAAAATCATTCAACCAAAAGTTTGTCATGATATCAAAGCTACTTGGTAGACTTGTTACCGAATCCTCAATTTTCTTTGGGCATAACTCAGCCTCTTCTCTGAGGTTTGGGTTTCTTTTGGTGGTCGACCTCCCTATTTATTTATTTATTTCCTATTTATGTAAATCTCCATTTTTTCCCCCTCGAAAAGGCCGAATTGTATGACTGGAACCGTTTTGGGCCGGAGTCCACGGCGGTTTGAAACTTATAGACAGTAAAGTCAAAATTTAGAAGAGTTGCCATTTGACAGGGCTTACAATGTCTGGTTACATAGGGTTTCCTATTTGGGCCTATAGAATCTGGTTCGCATATAGCAGGGCCTCTCCCTCTGAAACTGACTAGTACTTTTCCCATTATTTAATGGGCCTGAGGACAGGTAATGATGAATTTAATGGTTTTTTTTTTTAAGAATACACACATAGATGGTTACTTGCATGATTTAAGATAAAGTAGTTTCATCTAAGATTTCGATTATTTTACTTATTTTTCAAATTTTAGAGAAATCTATTCTAAAGAATGCTCTAGAGACATTTGTGAGAGATTGGCTCAACATTTTCACTGGTCCAAGAAGAAAGAGGATTGCTTGAATTACTGAAGTGGAGGAAAAGTTTAATAACAGAATAGAAATCAAATTAATTATAAATTATTTTTAGAAATAATAGTCTAAAATTACCAACACCGAGGAAGTTGTCATATGGGAGGGGCGACAGGACGGCGGAGACTTTCTGCCAATGATCCAAATCCAATAAATGAATTCTGGTCCCACTGGATCCAACCCGAAGTTAATTTCCCATATCTTTATCGGTCAAAGGTTGGTCCATTTCCCACTCCTAGTCGGTGCAGATAATGCTTATTTCCAATAACAAAACGCCAAGTGGACCATACATAATTCAATGACGGTTACAAACATCTAACGGCCCAATTTAAATCAAGAAATCAACACATCCCTTATCTATTTATAAATAGACTGCCCATTGGAGTTCGTTTTAAGAAACAGATGAGCACTGACTCTACATCTTAGATTTGCCTGTCCATTCAAATTTCAAATCATTCTTGCTTTTATTTTACTCGAGAAATTTATTTGGTCGTGCATTATTTTAGTTCGTCTTTTCGGACAGAAAAACATCATAAGAATTTAAGGTTACATACAAGAAATGGGTGCTTTGGATCATCTCTCTAACATCTTTGATTTCTCCAGCACTCGCCGTTCCAAGATCAAGAAACGCAGACAGCTGCAGGCTCGTTCTCTCTCTCTCTCTCTCTAGAGTTTTGATTAATAATTCATCTTGGAAATTATATTATTGTTAGTGTTTTTTTCTTCTAAAATACTAGAAAGATCTGAGGCACATGTTCCAGAAAGAGTTTTACTGTGCGTGCAACTAGTTTGGCAACTAATTTGATAATTCTAATAGACAGTTTGACCATTAATTTGAAGGATTTTGTTACTTATACATAATGGATTACATGTTGCGGATTGAAAAAATTGGATTAAAAAGTTGATTGTATTTTAAATTAATAAATGATAGAATGTTAAGTGATATTACGTATAAATTTTGATATACATGTAAAATCCTAATCTAAATAACATGTTTACGTTAATTGTCAAACTAGTTGGGCAAATTACCATACAAGTAGAAGTAGCTTAACTCCCCAGAAAAAAAATTGTTGTTGTGTAATTACTCCTGACAACTCACCATACGCTGCACAGCTAATTTATTCCACAAGCCCCTTTAGAATCTCAACCCTTATATTTTCCTCTTAACTTTTGTTGAAAGTCATTTGTATTTTTATTTATGCTGACCATAGAAATCAAAGCCATGTTTGGCTCACTTTTATAATTTTTTATAAATACTTATAAAATTAATTGAGGAGGTCAGAAAAAATGAATTTGACTTTGAATTAATTAAAAAGAAAAAAAAAAAAAAATGCAGAGTATGTTGGGCAATTAAGTAGCCTACAGGGTTCCATGCTTATATTTGTGGTGATAGTAGAAATTGCGTCTTACAAACAAAATAAGGTCCCCGTAGGTTTATTGTTCACAAGTCGACTCTTGTTAAACAATGTTTGGCAATTAAGAAACCTTCTTTTAAGTATTGGATTTACAAACAGTGTGGACTATTATGGGTCCCACAATTTATAATCCAATTTGTCAAGAAAAAGTAGGAAACATGTTAGTTGTTACAAGCTGAAGGAAGGTAGCCCAATGATAAGGTGCTCAACTAGTACAGTATGAACTAAAAAATTATATTAAAATTTTAGAAAGATGTGAAAAGGTACTTGTTCAATTTCAAAAATCTCGAATTTGTGATCGACTTCCTTGAGCATTTTGGGCATGTAGTTAGTATATCAGTGATTCAATATCTTTATGCATATTTCAATCATAAAACTTTGTACGCAAGCTTTTTTTATATTGCTGAGATATTAATATTCCTTTTTCTTCTTTCTTACCAGACAGTGGAGATAAAAGTGAAAATAGATTGTGAAGGATGCGAGAGGAGGGTGCGACGGTCAGTTGATGGTATGAAAGGTGTGACCTCGGTTCAGGTGGAGCCAAAGCAAAGCAAGCTTACAGTCATTGGCTATGTAGATCCCGAGAAGGTTGTGGCTCGTGTGGCTCATCGCACAGGCAAGAAGGTCGAGCTGTGGCCCTACGTCCCATATGATGTTGTTGAACATCCTTATGCACCTGGTGTTTATGATAAGAAAGCCCCTGCTGGGTACGTGCGGAATGTTCAGGACCCTCAACTTTCACAACTTGCTCGTGCGAGCTCGGCTGAAGTTCGTTACACCACTGCTTTTAGCGATGAAAATCCAACTGCATGTGTTGTCATGTGATCTTAGTGTATCATCATGTACGATATAAAGTAGGGGTCTTTTTTAAGCAAATCTAGTTGTTTATTTACCATATCTTTATGGATTTTGTTTGCAAATTATAAAAATAGATAAAAGTATGTTTGCTCAAAGTGTGATATATGTGTTGATGTATAAATGAAATTTTGTCATGTAAGGTTGAAATTGTTTTTTGTTATTCCCATTGAAATTAATGAGATTCTTTTAGCTATATATAAAGTCGTGGTTTTCTTTGAAAAGTTCAACTTTATCAGTTCAAAAGCGTTTTGCTCCTATAAAGTGTAACACAATGAATTGTCATGCCCGACTTTACCATTTTATACTAACGAAATGGAGCATGATGACATGTGAAACAAGAATGTTAATTAACTTCTATATTTGAAGAAATATACAGTACAACAAAATAAAGAATCATTTTCTTCTTGGAAGATATTTTTCCCTGGAGAGTTGTCTTCGTTTGGTTTTGATTTCTTTTCATAATATCGAGATTTTTGGAAGCACAAGTTCTATCCAAGCATGTCGAACATTGCACTCTTCATTACAACAGAGGCACCCTTATTGTAGGATGGAATGGTGATGGGGAAGAACATTTGTCGTACTCCTTCTGACTTCACGATGGGAAATATGATGCCATATGCACTCTGCACCAAGAAATTATAAACCCTTTTAATCTGTATTAAAAAATGATCACACTTGTCTAATTACAGTTAAATTTTTATTAGAAAACATGAGTACATATATAAAAAGAGTTACCTACCGAGAGCAATCTAGCTCCAAGTAACACACGCTTGGGTGAAGGAAATGGTAGCAGCAAACGACCTACACCATATATGGCCACGGCAAAGAAGTGAGCAACCAAGCTCATAGGCCTTGGGTTCAAGCCAGATAGGAGGGCAATTGGTCCTTGTGAGTAAATGCCTCCAAGGCTCAAATAATCAAAACACGCTTCTCTCATTTCTCTGCTGGCTTGATCTGGTGCAGGACAGAAGACCTTGTACAAGGCACCTGCTAATGTGTTTATTGTAGAAGCCACTGGCTGCAAACCAAAATCGTAGCTATATCAGTAATCTAATTCAAAAGTTCCTAAGGTTCCATCTCAAATTTTGTTAACTTAGTAAGTGGAGTAGCCCAATCCCCTATCCAATGAGTGCAGAAATGAGGCTAACCTTGCGGAGGGTGTAAAAGGATTCAAGATGTTTGGTGAGCGCCGCTGCATTGCTGAAATCTTGTATGGGTCGCAGTAGATCCCGGAGGACCACCACATCAGATAGTGCAACAGTCATTCCTCCACCAGTCAAAGGGTGTCGCATGTTGAACGCATCTCCCAGCAAAATTGCACCTGGAGTGGGAACTGGAGCTGCCGGCATACTTCTGTTTGGCATAGTTCTAATATCTCCTTTCTCGACTGTATTGATGAATGCATCCCGAAGTTCAAGCGGAAGCTGATATACAGAAGTATAAGAGTATCACTCAGCATACTGAATGATTCCTAACCATTTCCATTTCCAATTCTAAGGATTGAGGTTTTAATACCTGATTAGACACCTTGGTTTTCAAATAATTAGCCATGTCTCCATTAGAAATTGAAGGTAATTTTTGACCGGGAATATCAACCAAACAACGTACTTCAGTGCTACTGACTGGATAGAACAAAATAGGTGAAGGGTTAGCCAATATAACATGTCCATGATTGGGATGAGGGAGCCGGCTGTTCTCCAGGACCACGACCATACCAACAAAATGAGACATAATATCGACCTGCAAAATAATGAAAAAATGGCAATAAGTAAAAAATAGTTGAAACAGTTGAGTGTAAGTTTTTGGGCCTAATTACCTGGGGTACGCAGAGATTGCGCCTCAAGTTTGAAAAGCAACCATCGCATACGATTGTTAGAGGAGCTTTAGCTGTATTTTCTTGACCCTCTTTAGTCTTGAATTTGACTCCTATAACAGTACCCTTTTCTTCAACCAAAGATGTTACAGTTCCTTGTTCCATTTTGACACTGCAAAAGAAATCAAGAATTGGAATCTTAGCTTGAAGTGGTGGTACAGATCCAAAATTTTATCTGCAAAAAAAGGAACATTTTAGAATTTGGTAGGGAAAAAGAAGACTATACTTTGGAAGAGATGCAGCCTTTTCGCGCAACCTTTGGATGAATCTCCCGTGATGAAAGCTTCTGCCGGAAACATCTGAATTGAATTCTTCCAAAGGATAGGACAGTCTAGCATATTTCCCCTCTTTGTAAAGTGCATAACCATACACTTGCTGAGAATCAATCCCAATTACACAATCTGTCACAATATATATTCACTTGCAAGTTAAAATCAGCGTCTAAGTGAAAGATTAATGCATCAAAATATAGGACTTACCCTCCATTCCCAACTCGACTAATTTGAGGTAGCCTCCTGGTTGTAGTAACTCACCGACAATTCTATCAGGTTGGGTTAAGTCCCTCTCAATCACATGTACTTGGCGCCCATCCTATGATTGGATACAAAAGATATATAACACATACACATGAACACGGATATGAAAAAATCAAGTGGCAAGAAACATGACGCTAGTCAAGTTATGTCCAATGTAACAGATTACAATAAAAAAGAATTTTCACGATACCTTGGCCAGAGAGTAAGCCAATGCAGAACCGGCTACGCCGGCTCCAACAACGACAACATCTGTTCCTCCATCTTTCTGGGATACAGAATTTTCAGAACTTTTATGACTACTGGGACCTGTCTGCGCCTCAATCGCAGCTTTTTGTGGCCTTTTTCCAAGCAATCTGTATGACACGATAAACCCGAAAAGGGATGCAATGAAAAATCCCAGAATAAACTCTTCTATCATCCTCGAATCCATGACCAAGTGAACAATGTGTTGTCTCTCTGTTTATAACAGAATGTTATTATCTTTATTACTCTTGATGCATGTTTCAACCACACTTATCCCCTTTTATATAGGTGCAGTAAAAAGAACCTCTCCAAACTGGACTTTGTTAGTCAAATAAATCTGGTTGTTGGAGGTATAGGTAAATTTAATAAATAAGTCAATACCAAAACATTATTTACGAGGTTTTTCGGAAAACAATTGACACAAACAAGGGGTGACAGGAAATTTCGATTCACATCAGTTTGCTTAGTTTAAGGAAAGTTGACATAGAACTAATCCAGCCCCACATTAATAGAACAAATTTGAGAATAATTTTGATTAAGACATAAGATTTATTTTTAAACAATTACTAATGAAACAAATTAGAGAATTATTCAAGATTCAAGGGGGCTGTCTACTGGACAACCAGGCTTTGTCTGGGCCAAAATTTGCCGTCGTGCATTAAATATTGTCAAATATGCGTTAAACTGTATAATAAAAAACAAATAATATTATTTAGTTAAGCGGCGTCAATGTCTCATTGAGGTCACTGCTACACAGATGACTCCTTAATACATTAAACAGGGCTAAATAACATTACTCGATTTAAACACATCAAATATGATCGTTAAGGCCTAACTTGAGTGAAAAGGTGGCATGGATCAACTCTGGAACTATTTTATGTTCTTACAATGTCGCTACTCGCTAGCCTTTTTATTTCAAAATTAGCATTTCAAGTTTTAGCGATATTCGAGTGTCCTCTTGGTCACCGGTCACCACCAATTCTTAATGAGTTCCTCCACCTTCATTCAACAAAAGAATGATCTCTTAACTAGTGGCAAATCCAAGATCTCGAGTGAGATAGGGCGGGTGTTGATTCGTTGACTGTCAATGACTGCAATAGGAAATAAGTGATACATCGTGTTGTAAAGAAATAATAGATTAATTACACTGAAGATCATTGAACATTTTTCTTAATTGCAATCGGGTTCTTCGAACCTCAATTTGAAGCAATTAGGCTATTAAACTTTGCTTTTGAAGTGATCAAGCCACCTCATTTGGATTCTGCTAATACTTCCATCTTGGTCATTAAATTAATAACATTAGAGGTCATTGAACTTTCACCTTTGTTGAAATCGAGTCAATGATCTTTTCTTCCTAGTTGCGATTGAATCACTAAACTTCAGCCTGGAGCAATAAAGCCAGTATACTTTTAACTGGATCAATTGCTTACTTCACTTGTATCACCATTCTATTTAGGCTCCATGTCAAGGTTTTTATTATTATTATTTTTTTTCGTTCGTTCGTTTGATAAAATCTCAAATCTCTTTACGACTCCCATTTATTACATCATATTTTATTTTATAGGTTTTGGCCTTCTAAAGAAACTATATTGAGGGATCATTATTTTGGTTTATTTGTATTCCAGTTGGGTATCTTATGCAATTTTTTCTAGTGTCGGATAAAATGATTTTTTGTTTATTCATTTGAAATTGAGTTGTTTTTACTACGATTAAATTTGGAAAATTATTGAATCTCATTATTTTCCACTTGTTGGTGTTGTACTTAAATTAACAAGGACTAAAATGAATGTCTCCCTCATAAAAGTGAATGAAATGTCACTAATGGCAACAGTGATAAAAATTCCCACATTCAAGCCTTTTTTCACAACACATAACCCCCTTTATCATCGGTCACTACCCATTACCACCATACTTTCACAGAGAAAAAATGGAACAAAGGCTTCAAAATCTCTCTATCGCTATCGACGAATTTTTTGATGAAATCGACAACTACTGTTCCACTCCCTACATCAGTGCACCTTCTAGCCCAGGCCTCATAACCTACTCTCTAGTGCCTTCTATTATAGTTCAGCCTTTTTTATTATTATAGAAGTATGGGCAAAAAAATTTATTGGCGGAGCCTGTAGGGCGATCGTTGAAACTTATCGGGTGCTGACTCCGCCACTGCTTTTAATAGAGCAATGATGCTAAAAAGTTGAAAGACTAAAATGATCTTGTAACAAAAATAGAATTGAAAACAAATCACTACAAATGTCATAAGTTGAAGAGTAACCATGCAATTTTTTCTTAAGAAAAATATAATTGATACTAAATTGCTACAAATGTCATAAGTTGAGGAGTAACCATGCAATTTTTTGATAGTACAAACGCAATTAGTCATGTTTGACATTGGACAACCATTATTTCAAAAAAAAATTTAACATCCTCATTTCAACCGCATTTACATAATATAATATTCAACATATAAACTCAAATTTTTTTCTTATTTTGAATCACATATTATTCAATAAATCACTATTCAAGACTCCATTTTATCCAAATAATAATTGTGGGCTTAATTTATTTTTTTCTCATTCTTAACTCTAAACTCCTGAATTGATCCATACAAGACATATTCATCAGGCCCGGCCCATAAACCCTTCTTCAGTTCTTCTTCTTCTTCCCATTATTCCCTCGCGTTCTATCATTTTGGCGGGAAGACGAAACCCCCATTTAAGCATCAGCTGCTCACTCTGCTCATTAGATCGTTACTGCCTGACAGAAATCGAGAAAGACAAAAAAATGGCTGATGAAGGAGTCGAGGAGTTGGTGAAGGAGGAGTTTTCTGTGTGGAAGAAGAACACACCATTACTGTATGACCTCGTTGTCTGCCACGCGCTCGAGTGGCCATCTCTCACCGTCCAGTGGCTCCCATCGTTGCCGTCCGATGAGGGTCCTCTCGCTGTACACAAACTGATACTGGGGACCCATACCTCTGATGAATCTCCGAATTTCCTCATGGTCGCGCACGCCAACTTCCCCCGCAGTACCATCGAAATTGAATCCGATAATACCAACATCCCTAAGATCATTAATTATTTTCCTCAACACGCTCATTATTATATGTTCATTTGTGCGTATGGTAATGTTTATAGTGCTTACATGCATCAGCATTAATTGTTTGATGACATATCCGAATGAAATTGCGTTTCTTTTTTGTCGAGGTTTTCTTGTGATCATGGGTTGGCGGCAAAGGAAATATGACGAGCTTCTAATTCTGAGAAATTCCAGTCTTTTATTATTTATTAGCAGTTATGACTCTTGCCTATGCTGAGCTTTATATATATGCATCTTAGGCTCGCGTCAATGCCCTGACTAACAGGAGGTCCAATGCATTTTAGGCTATTTATTTTGTTGATGTGTTGGTTTAGGTATGATTGAGACTCTTGGGTTGGAAGGGTATGCATTTTTTTCTTCCATTGGTGAGATGGTTTAGGTTGTAGTGCAAGGTCATATTTTTTTGGGGAGCATAGTTTTGTAGTTAAATCTTCTCGTTCATTGGGAAGAGCACCTCATATCATCCTTTAGCTCGGTCACTCTTTTTTTATCATTACATTTTAACAGGTGCAGAGCTCAATTGGCTACCTATAAATATGCAATTAAAATTTAACATGCATGATGCGTATCAGTTTCGGCTTGGGGAGCATTTTTTCTGACTCTATTATGTAAATGCAGGTAGAGATTGTTCAGAAAATACATGTTGATGGGGAAGTGAATAGAGCTCGGTGTATGCCACAAAACCAAGCTTTGGTTGCTGCTAAGACAAGTGGTTCTGAAGTATACGTATTTGATTGTACCAAGCAGCTGCTGAACACCGGAGAGGGTTCTTGCAATCCTGACTTGAGATTGAGGGGACATGATAAAGAAGGATATGGGCTGTCTTGGAGTCCATTCAAAGAAGGATATCTTTTGAGTGGCTCAAATGATTGCAAAATTTGCTTGTGGGATGTTTCTGCAATGCCTCAAGACAAAATCCTTGAAGCAAACAATGTCTATAGGGTTCCCACCGATTTTTTCCTCTCAATATTTTATCATTGAGATATTTCTGTTGATATTGGAAGCTTGTAAGTTAGGCTGTGAATTTGGTTATTAACTTTCTGATTTTTATGACTATTGCTTCAGGGCCATGAAAGTGTGGTTGAGGATGTGTCATGGCATTTGAAAAATGAAAATTTATTTGGTTCCGTGGGTGATGATTGCAAGCTAATGATTGGGGACTTGCGCACAAACATTCCCCAGCATTCTATTGTTGTGCACGAGAAAGAGGTAAAGAAGTAACTGTTGTATTTTCTTTTCCGTTGAATTTCTCAATATTTTGGATTTTTACAGCATCAACTTTTCTTAATATATATCAAGTTATAGCTCAGACAAACTCCATTTTATTTCTCCATCAAGTCTGACTTTCATTTGTTGATTAATTATATGAACTCCTACTCGTGGCCAACACTTTTTTTCCCTTCACTTTGATATTATCAAATTTATTGTTGCATTTACACAGTATGTTGAATTGACTGAATGAATACAAGACAAAGGAACGAAGGTAACTAATAAAAACTCAAAATGTTAGTCCATCTTCTCGAATGGCAATTTTGTTTTTATTTATAAGGATGTTGCAGTGGTGTAGTGAGTGAGTGGGTGCATGAACGAAATGGAAAGTCCTATAGATATCCAAACATTGGTACATAATTTTAGAGAATCCAGTTTTCTCATTTCTGTAAGTTTTCAATACAGCATTCTAAGCTGAGATGAGATGCAGGTTATTTCGGGTTAGTTCATGAAAGATTGTACTCTGATTGAGCTTAGCTGACCTAAATCTGAAAACTGAAGATAAGATTTGATATAACAAATGCTAGTTTATATGGTGTGGCTTGTTATTATATTGACAATAGTCTTTATCATCTGATGTTTTCCATGCTGTTTTTATGTTCATATTGCCTTTATAATTTATGCTTGACACCATTTTTTTTTTCTATTTTCTATTTTCAGGTGAACTATTTATCATTCAATCCATTCAATGAGTGGGTTCTGGCTACAGCATCTTCTGATACCGCCATTGGTCTGTTCGATCTGCGCAACCTCAGTTCGCCACTCCATGCTCTTAGTAGTCATATGTGTGTCTTTTAACTTGGATTGAGCCTCTTAAGTCTACTTTCTACAAAGCTCATGATGTATTTCTTGGATTCCCTAACCTGGGGACACATTTATTTGCTCTGTTCTTGACAAAGTGCTGTTTCTTTTTAACGGTTATCCTTCTAGGTTTCAAAAATGGAAAGCAATTGGGATTGGTTGACATATGAATACGAATCCACTGATATCTGTTGGAACTTTTGATCCTTGATGAGACACTGCTATTTCATGTATTGGGCCTCAATATTTTACCAAATTAGTTGCTTTCTGTGGGGTTTTCCAATGAAAATTATGGAATTTCGTTAATGAAATTGTTGGGCACACAAAATCAGATTATTGATTTACATGGAACTTCACTTTTATTGTTAGTGGCAAAAAATACTCGTGCAGACGACCCTAACTTTATTGGAAATAAGGGTTAATGAAACAATAAATATTCTGTTTTTCTTCCGATGGTTGTATGACAGCAAATTATGAAAAGTATGGTTGACTGTCCACCATTTCTCTATTTTACACAGGGAGGAGGTATTCCAGGTAGAGTGGGGATCCTAACCATGAAACTGTGCTGGCGTCCTCCGCTGATGACAGAAGGTTGATGGTTTGGGACCTTAACAGGTACTTGAAGCTAAACATCATATATTATGCTCTCATCGTTGCTTCTCCATCCAGTTGTTGCGGGGATTATTGGTGAACAAGGGAATTTAAGTCTTGTGAAGGATAACGGATTATGATTTTGGAAGTGAATAACATAATTATGATCCTTCCCGCTATTAATCTTATTTGTGTGTGCTGGAAATCTCTGACATATCTGACATCTTTTTTCAGGGTTGGAGATGAACAGTTGGAAGGTGAAGCTGAAGATGGTCCTCCCGAGCTCCTCTTCTCTCATGGTGGTCACAAAGCAAAGATTTCTGACTTTTCATGGAACCAGAATGAGCCATGGGTCATTTCAAGTGTAGCAGAGGACAATACTCTACAGGTCTGGCAAATGTCAGAGAGTATTTATCGTGATGATGATGATGTCCAAAGTGCTAATTGTATGTAGTTTTTCTTTTGTTTGTCATTCAGTGTTATGAGTAAAAGGTAGTGGGAATCTGGTGTCTACCCTGGTAACAGCATTCCTTTCTATTGGGCCTAAAATTTCCTCTTCATCTTGCTTTTTGCTTTTGGTTCGTGAATTCTATTTTCCCTGTGCTTCCACTTCCCGTGTCTGTAGATGGGGCCTTTTTAACAAGCAAATTCCTCACATTGAACGATCTAGAGAAACAAACATCCTTCATATGAAACAATGTATGCTTGAAAATACGTGAAAACCAAATTGCAATAAGCCAGAAAGTAATTAGTGAATACAACCGACTAAAAAAGTTGAATAACAAAAAGGATGTTCTATGGTAATTAGACATAATGATCTGTTAGATGATTGGTAGTATCCTTCAGTATAATTATAAGAAATATTTGTAAATGTTTGCAATTCTTTTGGCTGAGCTTTATTCCTCACCTGACCCGGTTCAACGTGTCTGATCCTAACCCATGACATTGATTCTCAGTATAGGTTACTTGATCCACATCCTTACCCCAAGAATCCCATCCAACATTGTCAGGCAAATAAAGACTTGTAGAATATATCTCTTCTATATGCTCTTCCTGGGAATGTTGTTGGATACTCTGCAGTCCTTCAAACATATCCCGTAGATGGATGCCCCAGAGTGGGAACTTCACATACATTGTATCACGGGGAGTATAGAAACACATGCCCCGCCTCATTCAGTTAACAAGCATTTAAGTCAAGATTACACAAGCATTGATTTTGCACACATTCTCACAAAATAAATACAACAGCTTGTGCATTTACAGACAAAATCAGTTCAAGTTCCCACAAGTGACAACCTACACCTCCTCTCGGATATACACAAAAGGAAAAACAGAAACAGAACTAGAAAAAAAGACGAGAGGCACATGAGATGTACGAGGAAAGAACCTTCCAATGTCTGTACAATCCCCCAAAAGTAGCTGGGAGAAATAAACAAGCTGAAGAAAACGGGTAGGAATTACATTCATGATGCAAACTGCCATTATCCCCTCGAGAGAGTAAAAAATCAATATTTACATTGGAGAGGTATAAAGGTGCAAGTAAACCAGATTCATGTTTCAGCAATATTATCTCACCTTCAAAAGTCTTATCATAGTAAACATGGAGCTGGCTCATGTCTGATGGTAGCTAAACATTCAAGATACCACACCATTCCTGAATTTCAAATTCAGATCAAAATCACATTCTTCAAGGGGAATTTATCAAGGAAATCTCAACAAAGAACAATCAAATTACAATAAATGATAAAAAAACAAACATTTCTTTTATTGTAGGGCGCTGAAGAAATCCATCAGGGCTGCACAGAATACTGAAATCACAGTATCATCTTCAGTCTTCACAAGTACTGCTAGCTATGCTCCATTACATTCTCTCATTTTACAATCCATCATAATCAAAAAGGAAAACAAAACCCGAATATTCTTGAAATTACTAGAACCCCAACTACATAGCTATTTTTACCTTCATGGATAAGAGGTGCTAGGGGGAAAGAAACTGACAGTGCTTATCCTCAAACTTAAGATGCCTCCATCTGAATAGTACTTCAACTAGCAGTTGCTGCATAAGAAACAAAGATCAAAAGTCATAAAAACTAAAGTTTCCAGTTAACAAAATCCTGACAATTGTATTTGGTTCATTATATTGATGATGAAATTCAATCGCAGATCCATTTAAGTGAACATATATTAACATGTACAAATATTGGTTACTGAGCAACAAGAGAACTACTATCAATTCTTGGTTCTTTGTCCTTACCTGCAACCTCATCAACATAGGGATCGCTCTAGTCCATGGCAAAAGTTATATCAAACTCTTTGCACAACATCATAAGAAAAAGGAATCAGACTTCCCATGCAGCAAGCTGAAAGCAAACTTTGCCACATTGTATTTGCACATCTAACCTCCATTGTATAACAAAACTAACTCATGTCCAGTTTTCTAGAACATAATGGCGATCTACACCATCCATCTAAAAACTTAATTGTTAATAAATGTGCAAAGTGAAAAAAAAAAAAAAAAAAA
>CAIGRL010052798.1:0-14349 GCA_903798325.1 Fraxinus xanthoxyloides
CTACTTGACATATCCATCATCTTTTCATAATTTTGGGGCTGCCTTATGTTGTTATTTGATCCAACATTTAGGTTAGATTGAAATGGACGCTCCAGTGATTTTTCAGAACGTCGAGTCAACCTTTGTTAAAATGATTTCAATGAACCCATCAATTCCTCAACTTTTAACTCCTCTATATTTTTTGTTTCTTCAATCATCGCCACAAGAGGATCATATTTTTCCGGCAAGCTAATCAAAATTTTTTCCACCATTTTTGTATTTGTAACATACTCACCATATGACTTCATTTGATTCACAAGCTCATTAAATCTTTCCGAAAATTCTTTAACACATTCATTGTCTTTCATTTTCATATTTTCGAAATCCCTTCTAAGAGATTGAAGTTTAATGGCCTTACCTTCAAGTCTCCTTGGTATTCCTTCTTCAGAATCATCCATGCTTCATTTGCTTTGCTTGGCATCATGATTCTTGGAAAGACTGAATCAACCACTGCCCTATGCAACATTGAAAGTGTACTTGCATCCATTTTCCTTACTTCTTTAAGTTCCTTCTTCTTGGCTGCTGTTAGGACTTCCTCACTTTCAGGTTTTTCAAAGTCATTCTACACCATATCCCATAGATCCACAGCAATGAATGAGGTCTTCATCTTCACACACCAAAAATCATAGTTTTGGACATAAAAAATTGGAAAAAGGACTGCTGTAAACTTCCACTTGAACCACTTGTGCTTGCTATTTTATTTTCTGCAAAAAGTCCTTTTTTTTTAAACCTTGATTCAGATTTTTTTTTGTTGCTGTAGAGAACAAACCACAGCAGAGAACAAACCAGACCTAGAGATGCTCTGATACCAATAATGTTGGCTATTAATACAGCTTTGTGGACCTATAATGTGTGGAAATAACAGCAGAAGTACACCAGCAGCAAGAAGGGAAGAAGTTGGACAGTAAACCAGTGATACAGGGGAAAAACAAGGGTGCTGGGAAAGCCTGGGAAGCAGAAAAACGTGAGACGGTAGAGGTGCAAATCTGATTTTTTTCAATGATAGTACATCGACCTTTTTACACTATGAAAGGTGAAATTTTAACTTACTAAATACATAAAATCAACCCTACACTTGTCTATTTTATAGCCCTTGAATTAGACAAAATAAAGAAATATTTCTTTGACTTTCTAAACACATTACACATCAACATATTGCAATGTGGATCTCTCTTTTTTCTAGTGTCAATATATTTGTTGAGCCATTATGGCAATAAGGAAATAAATGGAACATAGAACTAACCTTGTCTGAGGAAACAATCCTCAACTTGAACTTAGCATTCTCTGACTTCATTTCTTTGTTTGCTTCGGTTGCGATCCCTAACTCCCATTTTCATCAATTCATTTGGTTTTCTATAAACTTTTTCACCCATCTAAGTTTGATGGACCATATCAGTCACCAGTTTTGCGGGATTCTCATCATCCTTGGACTGATTTTTACTATTATTGTTACTTGTGGTGGATGATATCATGGTTTGGCCAGTAGCATATTCTATTAATGCAAATAATATTAATAAAAGAATTCAACAAGTTGATAGAACCAAAATTCAATCTAATTTGAGTAATGGGAAAACATAGATAATAAAAAATGATTGCAAAGAATGTCTTCAGTAAGTTGCATTGTGACACGACATTCTTCCCATCTGAAGGGTTAGAATAATTTGAAAGAGATTAATTTGAATTCTATGAATAAACAATGCCCATGGGTTGTGCCAATATTGCAGATAACTCCTTAGAAATAAAACAGAAAAAGTGAAGATCTCAAATTCCATAAAATCGTTAAATTACCAATGCAATAATTGAATAAATAGTTTGAAACCTTCGTTTATATGACCTATGATGATAGTGTGACTAAATTTATGTCCTATGTAGAGTTGTGACCTATTTTTTTATTAGTAGAAGAAATTGTTTGTGACCTGGTTGTGATATAGTATTGCATGTGTTATGTTAATTAAATGTATGTATAAGGTATTTGATATATGTTTATACTTTTTTTTATTGTAGGAATGACAATACATGATCCTTGAAGATCTGTGGGTTCTGAGCAAAATTACCACTAATGTGACCAAGAATGTTCTGTCAAATTTCACTGATAAACAAAGAAATATTTTTGGCAAACACATGTTTCTCATGCTACATGGACTGTCATGAAATTGTTGTGCAGCCCAACTGATACACTTAGGGATGTCAACGAGCTGAGTTGAGCCGAAACTCAAGGCTCGGGCTCGACTTGAATAAAAATAGTTTGAGCTTTTTTTTTTTGCTCGAGCCAAAAAATCTAGACTCAACGATCCACTCAGGCTCAAAACGATGCCTCAAAATAGGGCTCATCCCAGAGCCTCGGCTTGATTGAATCGAGCCATAAGCCAGGCTGTCTCGAGTTTTTTTCCACCCAAGCAACGAGCTACCCGAGCCGGCGAGCTAAATTGACCCCTTAGATACACTACTTTTTGATGAGGGAGATAAAGCAACGAATCCCAATGAGATGTGGTTCAAAGTTGCAAATATGTACATTCGATTTTCGTTGCCTGAGCTCTGTTTTGTTACATGACTTAGATATACTGGTGATGATGTTAGGATAAGGCATGAAAATGTACAATCAAGGTTTAAAGAAACATATTTTGGGCATTTGAACTTAGTTACAAACAAACATGTCAGAGATGTATTTCTAATTGTGTCAGATGTGGATGATTATGATGTTGTGAGAATTGGGATTTTATATTTGATTACCTCCTACTTGTTCTCTAGTTCATATAAGAAGATAGTTGAAAACTATTTGCTTACTTTTGTGGAAGATTTTGATGTGATGGAAATGTTTCCTGAGGGAAAGTCTAATTTGAGATGTCTATAAAATTAGGTCACATAAATCCCCACTATAGATTGAAGGGTTTTTTTGGTTGCATTTCAAGTCTGGATTTATGAGTCCATTCCATGTTTCACTGGAATTATAACCAAAAGGATGTAGAACATTACCCTCGCATCATGAACTGGATGTCGGATAAACAACCGTATGCTACTAAAGTGGATGAAGAAGTCTTCTCGAATTTGGATGTAAGTGTATTACATTGGTGGTAAAATGTACATTTTGTTAGTAATCACAAAGTACCCTTCACATGTCACTTTACATAGTATGAATGTCACAAACTTTATATAATTATGTCACAAATTCATCACACATCACAGTATGTATTCATAGATCACAAAATTAATATATGTAACGAATTTTGTCACAACTTACATGATCCATTCACAAATCACATTATAATGTCACATGTCTAATTTCTTGACTTATAAGTGATTCAATTATATTATGTTCACAGCTTCAAGTGTAGACATTGATCCATCCGACTTGGAATTGATGATGCCATATATGAGTGGTGTTCCATACACCAAACCAAGGCAACCTCGTATGTCATGAGACATGCATTTTAAAGAGATAGGTTGTGTAGGCATGAGTGCAATTATCTAATCTAAAAAATCCAAACCATGGTTGCTAATGATTAAGGATGGACGAAAATGACATTCACAGGATGATGACGATGATGATTTCGTTGATGCACCACCGAAAAGGCATAAGACTTATTCTTATTTTATACTCTAATCGACCAGCAGACAGCACATGAACATTATCCATTGGAGCCGAAAGCACTTGATGTCCAGTCTCCAATTGAGCCGTAGACCAAACAAGCGGATGATGGGCCACAACTAGATGTAAGTTGTTACAGTTTTTGGTTTAACAACCATAGACCGCAATCATATGATAATCGAAGCTTTGCTAAATGTCCAATAACAAGTGCTCGAAGAGTTGAAGAAGGAGTGGCCAAATCTCTGAACTCAATTGGAAGAATATAGATTTAACTGTGCAGCTTGACGGTGTCAAGTCACAGATATCATCATTAAAGGCGGTACGGAAATAATAAAATAAATCTATTTTTTTGCATGCAAAGTGATACTAAATCCGACATGGTGGTCATAAGGATGAACATGACACTTTTGTTGGATTCTGTGAATATTTTGATATCAACTACGATGGATGCAATATTGAAAAAATTAAATAAGAAAAATACGAGGAAAGTTGCGTGAGTTGCAGAAGAACAAGTTAAAGTAAGCACATATATAGTTACCAAGTTTTTTCATGATTTGTATTTGACATTTACATTTAGTTTTTGTTTTACATTCAGGATACTAATGTCGATCAAATACTGAACAAGAATGGTAAGGGTAAGCTGGACTCCGTTGATGAGACCGAATACCCATACTTCTCCCATCATTTGATTTGGGGATTGTATCAACTCAAACCACTTCAAATCTAATCAACCTATCTGAAATGTATAAATCTAAAAAAACACAGTAGCATGTTGACGAGGTAAAGGAGACCAAATTTGATGAGCAAGCTGATGGGTGAAAGAAACCAAAATTGTTGATCAAGCGGTACTAAGAATTCATCTACATACAGATCAATTACATTATAGGTCACACGTCATAGAAATGTCAAAGGTTATACACACACACACGCGCGTAAGCATTTGCATACATTTCATAAGTCACATAAATGGGTTCACATGTCACAAGTATGTACTGTATCCTTTGTGATTTGTCACAAATCATTAGAGTCTAGACTATACAGGTCATAGGTCCATAGTTCTTTCATTTCATTTCACACGTTAGAGTATTCTTTTCACATATAAAAAATGCATGCATGTTATTCACAACCCCAAAAAATGTTGCATTAACAGGTCACAACAACATGACACGTGTATTGTTGTATCATTATATATGGATCACTTCCTTCTGTACCAACGTCTAGATTGCCGATTAAAAGGGCTCCTAGACCCACAAAAATATTATAGTGTCCATACATTACTCGTAAAGGCAAACAAAGTAAGAATTCATATGATATTGTCATTTTTGACAAGCATAATGAGCAAATAGATGAGGTTGATGGTGTTGCATTTCAAAACTGGTTCAATAAAGGTTACAGACCAAGAAAGAAGTATGCATGCATTAAATTGTGTGAGCTATGATTTAGAACTAAACTATAACAAATTGTTACTGAAAACTAATCGTTCATTTTTTATTTTAGAAATAATTTAATGAAGCATTTAATACCATTCATCTACCTTTCATTCTTGGTTCAAACCCGATAGGATCTAAAACATGGTGGCACGATCTAATATGTTCAGAATCGTTGTTGAGTAGTATTGTATGATTTTTAATTTATTACTTTGTACATATGATCAAGTCACATATCATTGAAGGTCACATTACATAAGTCAAAAGTTATATTGTAGAGGTCACAGAACAATGTTCTTTACGATTTCTTTCTTATTTGACAGGATATGGATGTATGTTTCTATTACCTATGACAATTTACAAGAACTAGTGAGCATGCCAAATTGAGCGCTACGACAATCGAATCCTTGCGAAGATTAAAAAAAAACACATTTTCCCAATTTATGAAAGATCCAAATGTGATAATAACATATTCATATCTAATTGAAGTGGCTAAAAGTGGTCGGCTAGCTTTTAGTTGTCCTTGGAATGACAATTCAATATGTGTTTCTATCAATTCTGCCCACGAATCGTGCACATTGGATGCTTTTCCTTCTTGACATCAGAAGCCATAAAGTATATGTCTTCAATTCCAGGTACAGACGTATCAAAAGGACATGATTGTTGTTGGGACTGACTTATTTACAAGAATTATCCCTCATCTAATGATAGGATTGAGCATTTGGAAAAGAACCCCTACTAGCCATGATGAAGATCTAAAGAAGATGAAGGTTTTGGTTGCTAATAATATTTCGCACCAACAAAATATGTATATTTATGACCTCTATGTTAATTACAAACAAACTGTCACACTTAGCTTCATCCTAATAGTTGAATCTTAGCTTATTGACTAGTAGACATGTAATGTTTATGACCCGTAGATCAAGATACATGAATATTTCGAATTCTTTTGTTAATGCAATAGTTTGATATCGTGATTGTTCTTGTTTATTCTGAAAAGCTAACAACTTTGCATGTATATTATTTTAAATGTTTGAATTTATAGGTCATAAATGTTATGGTGACCAATGTCCATAGATCACAAATGATTATATAACACTAATAGCAAGTCACAATTTTCATATAGATATATGAATTAATAGGTCACGGATGTTATGGTGACCAATTTCCATAGGTTACAAATAATTGTGTAACATTAATAACATGTCACAATTTTCATAATTTCGTTTAGATATATGAATTCACATGTCATAGATAGTAGTGTTACTACTTTCCACGGTTCACAAATGATTGCACAATAGTAATAATAGGTCACAATCTCCATATTTCAATTTAGATGTTATAATTCATATGTTACACACCATGTTATTTTACGTTTCATTTTGCTTATTATTAATATGTTGCAGATCAACAACACAAGTCACATCATTTTGATGAATTGACAACTAATACTTTAGTCACATGTTACTGTTCATAGGTTACATATATATGACCACTGGTCATAAAGACTAATATACTTTCACACTCACAGTAATCCATTTCATAGTCACATCTTATGGTTCAGGCTAGTACATCACATTTGAATAGTTCACATATCTATTTGTCTTGGTCACAAATGATGTTCAAATTATTTTCTCAATTAAAACATATTTACTAGCAACGAATGACATAATAATCAGAAAATCGAAAATTATTGGATCGCAATGATTTCATTTCGATTGGTTTTGGCTTAACTGATTCAAGTTGGTACACGTCCTACGGTTGTGAACACTTCCATGACAACGTCCACATTTCACTGTTTGTTTTCCCTCATAGGATGATCTTTTCCTTTTCTTGACAGGTCCTTCCCGAACTTCTCTTTTGATTTGGTGCAATATGACTATGTCTTGTATCTCTTGAGGCACAGTCCTTTCATATGGATTTTCAACTAGGAAAATAATTTTATACGTATTCATTTATATCTCTCGTGTGTAAT
This sequence comes from Fraxinus xanthoxyloides, assembly GCA_903798325.1. NCBI lineage: Eukaryota > Viridiplantae > Streptophyta > Magnoliopsida > Lamiales > Oleaceae > Fraxinus > Fraxinus xanthoxyloides. The sequence goes on from CAIGRL010052798.1 coordinate 7,028, forward strand.
AGTATGAACGATAATTGTACGGATCTCTCTTTGTAATTGCTATCATAGCCAACATGTGTGTACATAGTATCTGATCAACTTGAAATATCCTACAAGTGCAAGTACGTTACTATCAACAACAAAAGATGAGCTCTCATTTGTCACGAAAACTATTGTTTGCTTGGCAGGGGATACCTACAAACATAGATAACAATCAAGTCAAGTCACAGATTTAAAGTTATAGTATACTTTCAGGTCACATATATTATATGCATTTTACAACGTATACACGACAAGTCACATAGATCAATTTTTTGAAAAACAAAAATGTCAGGTGAAGAATATATATTTAGGTCACAAAAATAGACATGGACACACATATATACGTTCAAGTCACATAAATATATTATGGTCACAAATATAAACTTAATTCACATCGACAAATTTCACGTAACACATATCATCATTTTTCTAATGTTCTTCATATCTGTGCTCATTTTTCTGATCAATTTCTCATACTTGAGAGACAGTTTCGAGAAAGTGTTATTTAGGATGTCTCTATTCTTACAAAACCAAGATTTTAGAGTTTGTCACAATGACTTCAACAAAGCTACGATGTGATATTTCTTTGCTGCTTTTGTAACCACATTCACTGACTCCGATATTAAATGTCATTGTGGAATACCTGTTCGCAGGCATCTGGAATCGTGACCACCTTTCTGGTCCAACTTCATTTTATAAATACGAAATATGAATAAGCTTATATGTATATAACTGTAACATTATATGTGGGCTCAAAGTAATATCATACCAGGTAATTTCTAATCTTTCCATTCACCGTGCTCAATTGCTTTATGTGATACTTGAATTCTGCCAAATTACATGCATGGACTGTTGAATTGAATGCTTGAGTTATGTTGTGTCCTAATTTACTGTAATAGGATTTCAGGTTTTGTAGAAGATGATATAAACAAATCTCATGACATGTTTCTGAATAAAGATGTTCAATTGCATTTCTGATGCTGTTATGGCGATCAGATATAAAACACAATTCTTCCCTTTCTCCATAAGTCTTCTTTCTTTAGGTGTTTAAAAAATCTCGTCCAAGATCTATCTTTCTCATATCTCCAATACCAAATGCAAGTATGAATATGTTGTTATTCGCATTATGTGTGAATGTTGCGAAAAGAGTACACCATGTGTCCATTCAAATACGTTCCATCAATCACTATTGCAGACCTACAATGCTCTCATCCTCAAATTGATGCACCAAGTACCATGAAGGAGTAGGATTTGTGTGTTCAAGATTGTAGAAGTAGCTTGGTACCCTCCTGAATGATTCTGTCGAAGTATCCTTAATCATTTTCAATGTTTGTTCTCGAGGTCTCCACTTTCACATAGTTCAAAAAAACTCTATACGTGTGTAACATGTCATTACGTATATCGTTTGGAGTGCATATGGTACGAGATGAAGTATACTTGTACTTTGTTGTAAGATGACACTACGTATGTTGACACTTGCATGTGCGATCCTAAAACTGTGTTTGAAGTATATGTGTGATCATCAATAATCCTTCTAATCTTAAAAAGCCCTGTTTTACTCAGTCTTAAAGATTTGCATATCCAACTACACTCTTTGTGTGAACACTTGACAACATACTCCTTGTCTAATCGAACAACCATAAATTCGAACATGTTTTGTATGGCAAAAAACGATATGCTCAATTTTAGAACCTCTTTATTACGAAATACTCTTTCTTCTACATCCCTTATATCAGAAACATATAAAATTGTGACCACATGTTCATCACTGTCACCTGATGGTTCAACTGTTGCTTCACATATGTCTAATGCTATATCTAATAACGAAAATAACTCACCACTAGACTATACATTAATTGCAACTGGCTTAGGAAGTGGAAAACTATCAAATTATTGTCCAATTTCTGTAGTTGTCACCTCAATACTTATGGGGGTATTTGGAAGGCTCATGAATTATAACTTTCAGCATCATATACAACAACACATTACGATCACTATTTATTTTGATCGAAGGCATATCAATGTTCAAGAGATGTGTCATTGTGACTGCCACCTTAGTATGATCCAAACCAAACTCAGTCGTAATTATGCCTGCAAGCTTTGTATAAGAGTAATTACGATCAACCAATACCAAAAATGATTGTTCTCCATACAACAAGCACATGTTCACATAACCCATTTTGCATAGTTCACGAGAATACTATCAGACAAAACTACAAATAGAAGTCACAATTCATTCAAATGCAAGTCATAGCTTCTAATTGTATTCGAGATGAAGGATACTATTGATCATAGGGACAAATTATAGTCACACAAATTATAGTCACATACACAGGTTATGGTATTCAATACTATTAGGCAAAACTACAAATGGAAGTCACAATTCATTCAGATGCAAGTCACATCTTTGAATTGCATTCAAGTTAATGGACAGTATTGATCATAGGGACAAATTGTGGTCACGAAGACATATTATGATTTTCAATACATTAATTGATGCGCTTCATTAATGTAACATTCACGGCACAAAGACAAACTTCAGTCACATAGCCCCTCCAATCTTCGTTAAACAATTATGGCGGATTGATAGGTCTCAATCAACATGTTAGGTAACCTTTGGCCTCAAAGGAAATTTGGTCACAGATTTATAACTACAATCAAAGATGGATGTTGTAACCAGTAATCCGTATTATGTGTTTGTCACCAATCACACGTCAATAAGATCAAACATGCTTCACGTAAACTTCGATAACTAATATAATGTAACTAGACACAAACTTCTAACAACAATGTATGATTTATAATTCCTTCAACCTGGTGCACAATTCATTGTAAATTGACTTCGATTTTGCAGTGAATTGTGACTTCGATTCCAATGAAATTTCCTCTTTCATATTCACGCAGATTTGCGTCATTTGGGTCTCCGTGGTATTTTTTCAATCGATGTTTTGAGAAACTATGTTGGAATGGTAATTGATAGCTTGATTTCAGGAACTACGTTTAATTCTACCACACACACACACACACACACACACACACATATATATATATAAACCATGTGTGTTATTTTTGAAATGGTGCATACTAAAAGCTCGGGATGTGTATTGTTATTATTAGTGATATTTTCAAATCGATCGGATCGTTGACTTGATTAAGCAAAAGGATTAAGAATCAAGGGTTCAAAAGGTCGAATTGAGTTTAATCGATTTGTGTGTGTGTGTGTGTGTGTGGATAAGTTAATTTTCGAATTAATTAATATATAGAGCCACTTCTAATATTAATAAAAAAATGAGAAAATAAATACAGTAAAATCTTCAAAAAATGACTCTTATATCATTTTAGAGTAATATAAAAATAAAACTAAAAAAAATAGAGTTGAAATGATAAAAGAAATTTAATACTTTTTTTGGATTTTAATTGTTTTATACAATTTTTCAAATAACAAATAACACATTTTCTAAAATAATCCCAACTTAAAACTTAAAATAGGCTTGTGCTTGAGGGTGGATTAACAATCCCACAATAAAAAAAATGAGTAAAATCAAAGAATAATGTTATTCAATACCGTTGTTCCAAAGCACCAATATTAGTGTCTACAATTTATTAGTTCAATTAAATAAGTCATGTAACTTTACATTTAAATGAATTTATTATTTAATTTTATATAATTGTCACTTAAACTGGTATTTAAAAATAGTGGTGATGAATAATACTATTACTCTAGAAAGAAATGTTAGAAAGTTATTATTCCCTCTATCCCACGAAAATAATTTTTCTTCTGTTTTCACTCATATTAAGAAAATGAATTAATATAGTTGAAAATATAGTTTTTTTATATATAGTTTTTCTAATTCTTATGTTAAATAGTAGTTTAAAGGGAGAATTGCAGTTAGGATTCCAAACCTTTCAAATTGTTACAAATTATATTCAATCCTTTCATTTTTTATAGTCGGAGCCCCAAACATTTCATCTCTATTACATCTAAAGGACATGAGAACAAAATCCGCTCATTTAACTGTTGTTGACCAGAAGTCAATTATCTGACCAAATGATTTTTTTATTTAAATATCTTATATATGATAATACAAAATTATCATTTTCCCTTTTAAAAACTTGTTAAAATTTGGTCAGGTCGTAGATTTTCTGTCAATTGACGGAATCCGTCCACATGTCCTCCAATTGCAATAAAGATGAAATGTTTGGAACCCCAGCTAAGAAAATGAAATATCTGACTATAATCTGCAATAATTTAAAAGTTTGGGACCACAATTACAATTCTCCCTAGTTTAAATAAGAATAACAAGGCACATTAAATAATTAATTTTTGAAGTTTTTGAAGCGAGAGGGTATCTTAGAAATAATTAATTATCTCTATAATTATCTTCACGTACAATCATGATTCATATCTTGACAACCTATAAATATTTTTGGCTTACTTATAGTGTCCTCTTTAATTGATTTTTTTTTTTCATTTTTTTTTTCAGTTTCTATCCCAAATATATATTTATATATATGGAATAAATCAACTTAATTAAAACAAAATTTATTATTTAAACTAGAAATATAGTCATATTCCAGGAACTTGAAAGATTCAATATTAGATAACTCGTTATGTGAAATATTTAATATGTAGCATTACATTGCACTAAATAGTGCTCAGAAGAATAAATAATATTTTAAATTTTTTTATTTAATACTATTGAAAATATTGTCAAATTCATCTTACAAGCTGGTCTAGAGTTGTTAAGTAAACTCTATTTTAATTTCATTTTTATTTACTATCCTCTTACCAAGCACGCAGAGGTATTATTTCGTAAATCTATACTTGAGTCAGAATCACAAAATATCTTGAGAGATATTCGCATAATTGAACATTTAAAAAAAATATATAACGTTAACTGATTTAATTATATTTCATTGACAAAAGAAAATAAAAATACTGAATATTCATCCTAGCATCCATTAGTTAAATGCTTCATTAGTCATTGAACTTATAACTCGGTCATGTTTTGCTCAATGAATGTTAAAATATCTAATAGTTATTTAAACTTTAACATATTACATTTCATAACTGATCTTTAAAAAGCTTCTAAACGGTCATTGAACTCTTTAACTCGTTACCCTCAATGACTCACCTACCATATTTCATTAGTTATTGAACTTGTGCATCTGTCACATTTTACTTAATGAACTTTAAAATTCTTCCAAGTAGCCAATGCATTTCATAATATTTTTTTAGTAAAATTAATTTTCAATGAAATCTGACCTAGATAAAAAAAAAAAAATTAAATACAAAACAAATAACGACTCTTAATCTAAGACAATAATATTGATATTTGTCAATAAGATGTAATATCTCGAGTCGTCAAAATTTATGTTTAAGGGGATAGAAGAATGCTAGCTTCAATTGACATAAATCTTAATTTAAATTATAATATTCCTTCATGTCGAGAAAATGAAATAGAGAAATTATTTCTTAATTTCGATTGAGATGTTAAACCCAAATCAATAAAATAAAAAAAAGTTATATCTCAAACACATAATGAAATTTTTTATTTATAGTCAAGAATATTAATCAGGATTAATAAAATATAATTTTTAGAGTTGTGATAATGTAATTCAAGAGGAAAAAATGGTGTCATCTTCGTGTATAATATTTTATACTTCAAAATTTTCAATTTTCTAGCAATTGGATTCAAATAGTAAAGTTCGGTGATCACTCGAAAGTATTTTAAAGTTCAACGAGTAAAGTACAACGGGTATATAAGTTCAATTGGTGAGTGAGTGATAAAATTCATCGCGTTAAATATTTCAGTAATTACTCGAAAGTATTTGAAAAATTAATAAAATATGATGAGTAAGTGATGAAGTGTAATATTTTAAAATTTAATGATGGTTCAAAAGTATTTTAAACAAACGTGTCAAAGTATAAATTCAATGACTAAAGAAACATAACTCTATCGTCCGTACTGTATATAATACAGAATTAGACCGCGCTAAGGCTATACACGTTTTCAAATCAAATTATGAAAACGGGCCACACTAAAAAGTCACAGGCCATTAATAACCACGCCTTCTGGAGCCCACGATTTAGCTTTCTCTCACTAGGGTTGGTTTGCCGGGCCCACCAGTCCACCACCTTGCTAGACGGGTCCACCAACACTTCGGGAGCGGCGCCCTACCGCTAGTTAATGACCACCAATATGGGCCCCAACTATTTATAACACAAACCCACACTCTGTGGACCCCTCTCAACAAACTTCTCCTCCATTCCTCCTCGCCGTGTCTAACTGATACCATCCTCACACGTGCACATCTTGTTGGGAATCTATAAAATCATGCACAGTGGAATTAAAGTAATTTCGATTCTCAAATAAGGATTTACATTGTATTTAGATAGAAAATGTGATAAGAATTGTACATTTGATGAATTCTGCAAACTTTTTTACCGAATCACGAACTCCAATTATCACGATTTGCATATCAAATTGTCTAATTGTCCAGTCTCCAATGGTGATCCACACAGAAAACAAGAATGACGGCTAGAGTTTTCTTCTCTCGTGCTAGCAAGAATAATGAATTTTTCCTTACAGTTTTCAAACCCTAACAGCCTATTAATATGAGTTTAAGTAGGCTCGACCCGTCTCTTAAACTTAATCCGGTCCTTAATTAATCAAATTAATTAAATCCGGTCCATGAATTAATTATCCAATTAATTATTTCATGCCTATTAATAAGCAACTCAATTAATTAATTATCCAACATTTGCCAATTAATTAATCGGTAACTCACATTCTTCTGGTTCTCTTTTGTGTGTGACCCATNAAGAATGACGGCTAGAGTTTTCTTCTCTCGTGCTAGCAAGAATAATGAATTTTTCCTTACAGTTTTCAAACCCTAACAGCCTATTAATATGAGTTTAAGTAGGCTCGACCCGTCTCTTAAACTTAATCCGGTCCTTAATTAATCAAATTAATTAAATCCGGTCCATGAATTAATTATCCAATTAATTATTTCATGCCTATTAATAAGCAACTCAATTAATTAATTATCCAACATTTGCCAATTAATTAATCGGTAACTCACATTCTTCTGGTTCTCTTTTGTGTGTGACCCATTAGGTTCCCAATCACGATATCTAATGATATGAATTATATTTTAATCTAATCAAAATTAATAAATTAAAACACCCCCTTTTAATTTATCAAAAATTCACATTCGTCGTCCCAAATTGACATCTAGCAATGTGTCGGGCAATACATGTGACGAGAAATATTACGTGGTATGACAAAATCAAACTT
>CAIGRL010052813.1:0-11625 GCA_903798325.1 Fraxinus xanthoxyloides
TTCATGCCATATATTTGAAGTACACCTTCAATATAGCTTTTTTTTTTGTGATAATCCAAAAATACCCCGACAACGATCCCGGTGTATTTGAATTCCTAATACAAAAGAGGAATCACCAAGATTTTTCATCTCAAAATTTCTTACTAGAAATCTTTTGATTTCATGCAATAAGCCTATATGATTGCTGGCAAGCAATATGTCATTGGCATATAAAACTAGAAAAATATACTTGCTCCCACTGAACTTGTGGTATATATAATTATCGACCAAATTCATCTCAAAACCATACGAGATGATCACTTGATGAAACTTGTAATACCATTGACAAGAGGCCTATTTGAGTCCATAGATGGATTTCTTTAGTTTAAAAACCATTTGGTCTGCATCGTCCGGCACAAAGTTTTCTGGTTGCACTATATAATTGTTTCATCAATGTCACCATTGAGAAATGTTGTCTTAACATCCATTTGATGTAACTCAAGATCAAAATGTACTACCATTGCCATTATAATCTTGAAAGATCTTTTGAAGAAACTGGAGAGAAAGTCTCTTTATAATGGATGCATTCTTTTTGTGTAAAGACATTTTCGACATGACGAGTCTTATACCTCTCCACTTCACCTTTCAAATCCCTCTTGGTCTTAATTATCTATTTGCAACCAATGGGTTTCGCACGTTCAAGCAATGGAACAAGGTCCCATACGTTGTTGTCCTTCATAGACTTTATCTCTTCATTCATGACATCGAGTCACTTTTGAGAGTTAGAACTTTCCATGGCTTGATGGATGTTGATCGGATCATCTTCCACCACTCCAATGTCAACTTCATGTTCTTGGAGAAATACGATGTAATCATTCGAAACCGCACTTATCATCTCTATAGTGGATTTTCTTAATAACATTGGTTGATTTTTTTCTTCTGGAACAAGTTGTTAACCTTAGAGGGAGATACAACAACATTGTCTTGTTCCAGAGTTACTTCTTGAACAATGTCAAGGATAGAAACCTGATCCTGATGATTGTTAATGGCAATTAGAGGAACTTCAACGTATTCTACCTTAAAGACAAAGTTTGTAACCCTCTCCCCCCCCCTAAATTCAACATCCTCAAAAAACTGTGCATTTCCTTTATCAAAAATTACCTTAGTTGTGGGATCATAAAATTTGTAACCCATGGACCTTTCAAAATATTCAATAAAATAGCAACTAATAGTCCTTGAGTCCAGTTTCTTTACATTTGCCCTATAAGACCTTGCCTTAACTGGACATCCCCAAATGTGTACGTGCTTCAAACTAGGTATCTTGCTCGTCCAAAACTCATAAGGAGTTTTATCAGTGGCCTTAGTTGGAACTCTGTTGAGTATATACGATGTGGTCTTTAATACTTCACCCCATAGTGATTCTGGTAAGGTAGAATGAATAACCCTATTCCTCACCATGTCCTTAAACGTTCAATTTTGTCTTCCAACAACACTATTCACAGTGGGCGAACCGACATAGTATACTGTAGGACGATACCATATTCCTCTAGAAATTTAGCAAATGGTATTGGACGTTGGTCACCTGAACCGTCATATCTGCTATAGTATTCACCATCACGGTTAGATCTGACGCTTTTAATCCTTTTGTCGAGTTGGTTCTCAACTTTAGCTTTATAATTTTTGAACATATCCAGCGCCCGTGATTTTTCACGAATGAGATATATATGGCCATATCTAGAAAAGTCATCTATGAACGTTATAAAATATAGTTGATCATTTGAAGAAGCCATAGTGAATGGTCAACAAATGTGCATATGTATAAGTTCTAAGACGTCTAAAGTCCTATTGGCTTGAAATCTCCTTTTATTGGTTTGTTTTCTCTTTATACAGTTAACACACATATCCATAATGTGTAAAGTCAAGGGGATTGAGAATTCTGTTAGACATAAATCTCTCAATTCTTTTTTTTTGGAGATGTGACATAATCTCTTGTGTCATAATGAGGCAGAATTCTAGCTGATTAATTTTCACTTTAACCTCGAGCACTTACATGCAAGGATTCATTAAAAGAAGTAATCATATCAATTAAATAAAGATTATCGTAACCTAATAAAGAACTGAAAATGAACAATTTTGAATCATGAAACAAACTAAATATTTCATTTCCAAATGAACAAGAAAACTAGATTTGTCTAAAGTAGAAATAGAAATCAATTTCCGTCTAAAAGACAGTACAATAAATGTCTCACTAAGATCCAAATAAAATTTAGTTTTTAACAATAATCTAACTTTTCCTATTGCTTCTACTTCCACCATCTTGCCGTCACCAACGTAGATGTGTCTTTCACTATCACTTGGTTTTCAGTAAGTTAGGCAACCTTACATACACACACTGATGTGAGTTGTTGTACCAAAATCTATCCACCATGTGTGTCCAGGAACTGAAGTTAAATTAACCTCAGAACAAACCAAATGAAGAAGAATACCTTTCTGGCACGCCATGCGTGATAGTTGGTACAATTCTTCTTCTTATAAGCTGCAGGTCCACAGAAGAAATAGTTACCCTCAGTTTGTTCCTTATGTTATTTCTTTTATGATGTTGTACCTGTAACTTCCTTTTCAGTTTTCCTTTTCTTATTCTTTTTGTTTTTAGAGGTGGTGGCTAAATAAGCGCTTTTTGTCTTGTCATACTTCAATCTTTCCTTTTCTTGAACACATTGTGAGATGAGCTCATTAAATGACCATGAGTTCTTTTGACAATTGTAGCTCACCTTGAATTGACTAAAGTGTGCTAGAAGGGATATCAGAACCAAGTGCACTAACAAGCCTTCAGATAAATCCAACTTTAGTTCCTTTAGTTTTGAAGCAATGTGAGACATTTTTATAATGTACTCTCGTATGTTTCCTTTCTACCTCATTGAGAGAAGGTTTGCCAAAAGTGTACTAGTTTCAGTCTTTTCATTTTTGGTAAATCTCTTCTCAAGGTCCTCAAGCAAACCCTTAGCCGTAGTCACGTTATCGAACATATAGCCCCAAAATGCTTCTCGAATAGCAGCTTTATGACCATCAAGCTTATGGGTTCGATGTTCCCACTTTTCCATCCCATTCTTGTCATTAGAGGTACTCTTATAGTAAGTATAGTGGGTTGATCGACTCGTAAAGTAAGGTCCAGATCCACGACTCCGAGAACAATAATTACGTTCTCTTCACATGCCTTAAAGTTGGTGTCATTAAGCATGTAATTCAACTGATGCTAGCAACGATATTGGTAGCAGAACCTAATACTGAATTAGAGAACGACTAGTTCGAAATAGCTCATATAATTATCCTTAATATGCAAATATAATTTCTAATAATGGTAGGGCCTATCGCAAGATACCTAGAACAACCTCAATATTTAGTTTTTGAAAAGAGATATTGACTTGTAAATGGTATTCTTGATGTAGCGATCAAACACTGACAATAAATAAACATGTCAATTAATAAACCTTTCTTTGGACTACTTTATTGGTCACACATTAAATCAAATAATCGCCACATGTTTACCACCACAGGTATATGTGCAATTCGACCAAATATTGACCTTTCTTTGGGGCCCTCAAATATTCACATGAATAACATATAAAAAACACCTTTTAATATTCCAAGTTAATTAATTTTCACAAGAGAAGTTGCTTTGGCAACATGGTGCTTCAATTAATTCATTTTTGAATATTATACCTCTCAAAAGATTCATTTGTACCATAATTTGAAAAAGAAAATCACCGAATTTACATATTTGGTTTATTTTGAAACTTTAGGGGACTAAAGATTAATAATTCTGAACTTTAGTGATAAAAACTAATTATCCAAAACTTTAGGGGTCAATAGTTAATTTTTCAAAACTTTAGGAATCAAAAATTAATTATTTGAAACTTTAGGGACCCAAAGTTAATTATTCAAAACTTTAGGGGGCAATTTAAACAAATTATGAACTTTATGGGGTTTAATTACAAAATTTAGAACTTTAATGTCCTAAATTAATTTTTCTTTCAAGTTTAGGGATTGAATTATTGAACCCAGAATGTTAAAGACCCAATTAGATGTATTTTTAACCTTAAGAGGCCGAATTAGCAAAGTTCTAAATTTAAGGGGTTGAATCAATAAAAAATCATTTTTAAAATTGCAACCCTAACCCTGATTTGAAAATTGCAAGCAAAGGCTTGAAATCTTCAAATTTTCAGTTCAAGCCCCCGCCCCGCCCCGCCCCGCCCCCAAAATTCACCCTAATTATTTATTTATTTTTTATTTGTTGAAGAACACGAGGGTAGCACTTGAAGAAGCAGCTGGCGCTGCTGCTACAATATCACTGCAATATGTAGTGGCGCTTTCTCCACTGCTTTGAATAGCGGTACTTTGTGCGCTACCGCAAGCAACGCCGCCGACGGCAAGAAAAAAAATTAAAAAACAAAACCGAATCATGGAAAACATGCTTGGATTTTTTTCAAATTTAACAAAAACTAAATCAAGATTGCTAAATTCGAAAACAATGAAATTATCCCAATAACAAAATTAAAATTTCGATTCTCAATGATTCAACATGAATTGTTTTTGATACCACTTATTGGGAAAATACTTTACTGTCATATTGATCGTTCATGTTGGATTATCAAGAATATGTAAATCGAAGCGAAAGCGTACCCGAATCATACATGATTAATGCAATGAATGAATCTTGCGATTTTAGTCTTCCAGATCAACACGTTGTTTCTTTCTTTCTCTCTGAGGATGGGAGTCAGAATAGAATGAACCAAGATGTGTGATTCCGGGGACCATAACTATGTATATATACTAACGACCTATTGACCTATTCGACCCATCATAAAATTAGGAACATGCATGGTCTCTACCCATAAAGACCCATGCTTTAATTAAACGCTTCAAAACCTAAAACTTTATTAGATCACTTTAAACGGGTTTAACCAAAATTGATAGCCATTAATTTAATACATAATATATCACATATAAGCCCACATGTTCGAGTAAAATCCTTACGGGCGGAGATGGGCGAGAACACAAAATTGATGTCCATGACTTCACTTGAGATCAAGTATTTTGTAGAATGAAAGGATACTTGTGTCTGGTCCTGATCGATTCTCAAAATTTGATTTGTAAGTGTTGGAAGTTTTTGAATGATGAAAAGGCATTGAACAAAGATCCACTTTATAGTTTTATGGACGACCTCAAGCGATAAAGAAAACAAAATTAATTAAAAAGATTGCATCATTAGTCACCAACCTATTCACTTAAAAGCATTTTTATTTTTTATATTTTACGCATTCTCTATCCTAGAGTGATGTAGATCGAATCTACAAACACACTAATAAACAGATTGCACTTAAAGAAAACAAATGCTTTTCTCATTTCATGAACAACCAAAAAATCCTACAAGACGTTTTAGGGTCTTAAATACTAAAATAACAGATAACATAGTGGGCCAGCAGTCCCTTAATGGGCTTGGCTACAAAGCAACATAAATAAAGATTGAAAATAATGAATAAGAAACATTAAGTGTCGTTTTAACTTAGCAAACGAATTCAAACGTCCAAAATACATCATACCTCACAGCGTAACAGTGAGTTCAATGGGAATCGTCGCAAGTTTTTCGAAATGGGGTCATGGGTACAAAACAGACACTGTATGCAAAAGTTACGCTAAGTGCCTATTCATCCACACTAACCTCATCATAAAGACAGAGCTAGGAGAGGATAAAAAATTATTTTGCACAGAGGTTAATACATAGAGTAAAAAATTTATAATATTTTTACAAATGAAAAAAAGGGGCTTGGGAAGCCCAGGACTTGTTAAAAAAATGATTTTCATGCCAATTACTAGTAAAGATAAATTCGAAATTATGTAAGTTTGACTCGAGATTATGCAACTAATGAACGTTGGGTCTTTGTGTTGCAAAGCAAAATAAGGATTACTTTGAAAAACTAAAAAACTCTTTAATTCAAGGAATAAATATCTTTAGTTTCAAGTGCATAGATTTTGAAACGGATTTGAATCACAAACTTTTAGCTTTTAGATCACAAACTTCCGACTTTTGATTTCAATAACTTGGCATTTCCAAGCTTCATACGATATTCTTCAAAGCTAAAACTACACTAGCGTGTGAAGACCTTTTCATTAAATCAAAAAGCCCAATAGATTGAACATACCAATAAAAGATCAAGAAAACAAGAAAGGTATTTTTTCAAATTTTCTCTCTTTTTAACTTAATTTTTGGCTCCACTGTGGCTGTATTTATAGGAAAATTCAGTATCAATCAAAGTATAATAAGGCCACAATTGATTTAATTACACATGTTTTCCCTCAACTTTAATTATATTTACAATTAAGTTCAAAGCTTCCAGAGTAATTACAATTGAGTTAAAACTACACCAAGCTACCATAGGGACTTGTACATTCATATATTTTCTAAACTTCGCCAAGTAAAAAGATTGCACTCTCAAAATATAAAATTTCACAGAAGCTAAAATATTTAAAATATTTTCTTCTTGCCTATCTTATATGTATTTTACTCTATAGAAGATTTGATAACTAAGAACATACAAAATTAATCACTTTTCCCTCTAATTATTTTCGTTAACTTAAGTTTCATTTTCTTCAATGGTCCTATGAACTAATCATAGATATCGAAGTTTATTATTCGCTAAATAATGAGCTCAAATTTATAATCCTTCAATCCAAAAATACGTAGTAGTCACTTGACCCATTTTATTGGAGGAAGGTCCCTATATGAATATGGGTTATCTACTTTGCTCGTTCTTAAATTCATAACTTATCGAGATATTTGATCATTCCAATTGATCTCATCTATTGATGAATCAAAGAACCATTAAACAATGAAAATCTATACATAATCATGTTCAGAGATTCAAATGAAATACTCAACGATCAAGTTGAATTTAATTCTTGATGTGGTCCATTCAATACGCTCTAAGTATACTTGATGTGAGCACGAAGTTGAATGCGTCAAGATCAAGCCCGGGGAAGGACCCATTGATTATTTAAGGAGATCCTATTACACGTTCGAAAGCAAAGCGGGTGAAAGAGGCGAGGTGATTGCTCGTTCAAGTTATGGTTGACGACATGGTGATCTTGGCAAAGAATGGAGCAAGTTTTATGTTGGGATCGATGGCCGAAACGGGTTGGAGTAACTTGATTCAAGTGGAGGAAAAAGGAGACCAAAATCACTACTATGCAACTGCATAGTAGTCCAGTGCATGTGATCGTGCGCACCCTTACCGAAACTAAGAAATGACGTTTTGAATATTCTATGCGAGCGCATAGAAATATACTATGCGACCACATAGTTCAATTGGGCAGCGAGAATTTTATTTTTTTGGAAACTTCTAAATTACATTAGAATAATATTCTTATCAAACTTATGCAATCTTTGGATTATTATGCACGACTTTTAGGCTTATTATAAATAGAAAATTCTATTTCATTGTATTTTTACACAACATTATTGAGAATTAATCGGGAGACTATTTCGCTTTCAACCTTTATTCTTCATACAAATCAAGAACTTATCAAGATCTTTCTTATGGCGTTCAAATCAACCGGGTGAGTTTTCAATTAATCAATCAAAAGGGTCAACATACATTCGTGTTGTGTTGGTTATTTTGATTTGTTATTTTTCGAATCGAATCCAAACTTTGGTTCTTTGGCTTTCTTGGGTTCGACTTTAGTTCAGTTGTGGGTTTCGTATTTCTTCACTATGCGGGTTCACATCAGTTGGTATTAAAACTTAGGTTCCAAAATCAAAGGTTATACCTTTTTCCTTTTTTCGTTTGAGTCTTTATTTTCCTATTTTCTTTCATTCCTTTAATTGAGCCTTTGATCCGTAATCTCTCCGTCAAATTTCAAAAGTTTTTATTGAACTCATTTTATGCCCCAATCAACTTGTTTTCTTTGCTGATTTCATAGGTGAATTTCGAGCCAAATTTTTTTTCGAAACTTCAGAAAGTTCCGTGTACAGTACAAAAAAAAAAGAGAAAATAATAGGTAAGAGGGCAAGAGAGAAAGTAGTGAGTTGAAAAATAAGAAAGAAAATAGTGAGTTGGCTCAAAGTGAGAAAAAGAGAGAAGAACCACATGAGAGAAAAGAAAAGGGGTCTTCCGAGAGCAAATCTCTTTGCAAAAGGGAGTGAGTTGAAAAGAGCGATAGTGGAGAGACACCAAATGATTTGTTGGTGTATAAAAAGCCACTCCTCAATTTTGAGGAATCTAACCCATTCCTCTCTAGTTTGGCTCTTTCTTTATTGTAGAAATTCGAAGATGCATTCCCGAAGGATGTGTCTAATGGATTGGCATCCATTCGAGATATTGAACACCATATTGACTTCGTAGTTGACGAACTCATTCCAATCCAGCCAGCTTACCGAAGTAATCCCGAGGAGACTGAGAAACTTTAAAGGCAAGCGGATGAGTTAATAAGCAATGGGTATATAAGGGAGAGTATGAGTCCATGTGTCATGTCCCGTACTACTGTTGCCAAAAAAAGATGGAACTTGCAGGATTGTGTCGATTGTAGGCCATCAAAAATATAACAGTAAAATATCGTCATCATATTCCTAGGTTAGATGATATGTTTGATGAATTACATGGATCATGCATATTTAGTAAAATTGATCTTAAAATTGGTTACTATCAAATTAGGATGCGGGAAGGCAATGAATGGAAAATCGCATTTAAAACTAAATTCGGCTTGTATGAGTGGATAGTTATGCCATTTGGATTTACTAATGCACCTACCACATTTATAAGGTTAATGAATCATGTTTTATGTGCATTCATAGGTAAATTTGTGGTAGTTTACTTTGATGAAATATTGGTGTATAGTAAGAATTTAAGAGAACGTGTAGGACATTTGAAATTTGTGCTCGTGGTCTTAAGACAAGAACAACTTTATGCTAATTTTAAAAAGTGTACATTTTGTATGGAAAAAGTTGTGTTTCTAGGATATGCGATTTGTGCTAAGGGAATAGAGGTGAATGATGAAAAGATAAAAAACGTAGCTAAAATAAGAAGCTTTCATAGGTTAGCTAGTTTCTATAGGCATTTTGTAAAGGATTTTAGCTCAATTGCAACACCATTCACGAAAATTNATGTAGACCATTTTAAAAGTGTACTTGTGGTTTTAAGGAAAGAACAACTTCATGCTAATTTTAAAAAGTGTACATTTTGTATGGAAAAAGTTGTGTTTCTAGGATATGCGATTTGTGCTAAGGGAATAGAGGTGAATGATGAAAAGATAAAAAACGTAGCTAAAATAAGAAGCTTTCATAGGTTAGCTAGTTTCTATAGGCATTTTGTAAAGGATTTTAGCTCAATTGCAACACCATTCACGAAAATTATAAAGAAAAGTGTAGGGCTTCATTGGGGCATTGAACAAGAACACGATTTCCAAACTATTAAGGATACGTTGTGTGAAGCACCAATTTCATCGTTACCTAACTTTAATAATACTTTTGAGATTGAGTGTGATGCCTCAAGGATAGGTATTCGAGCTATTCTAATGCAGGAACGAGAACCAGTAGCTTACTTTAGTGAAAAAATAAGTGGAGCAGCTCTCAATTATCCTAAATATGACAAGCAGTTGTATGCACTTGTTCGAGCCTTGGAAACATGGCAGCACTACCTGTGGCCAAAGGAATTCATGATTCACATCGAAGCCAAAGCGAGCTAAACAAGAGACATGCAAAGTAGATGAAGTTCATTGAGACGTTGTCCTATGTCATCCGATACGAGTAAGGTAAGGAACATGTGGTGGCTGATGCGTAGTCCCGGAGGTATGTGCTTCTAACTTCTTTAAGTGCCAAGTTATTTGGGATTGAATATATTTAAGGACATGTATATTGATGATTTAGATTTTTTCGGCATATATGAATCATGTAATAAGGGTGCGATAGACAAATTCTTTAAGAATTTAGGTTACTTGTTTCGGAAAATAAACTATGCGCACCTAATTGTTCTATGCATGAATTGTTGGCTAAAGAAGCACATAGTGGGGGATTAATGGGTAATTTCAAGGTTGCAAACACCTTAGAGATGTTAAGGGAACATTTTTATTGGCATAAAATGAGAATTGATGTAGAACAAACTTGTGAACTATGCATAACTTGTAAACATGCTAGGTCTACGGTTCTACCTCATGGGTTTTATACTCCTTCACCTGTTCCTAGTGAACATTGGGTTGATATCCATGAATTATGTCTTGGGTTTACCTAGGACTAAAAAGGGTTGAGATTCCATATTTGTAGTGGTTGATAAGTTTTCTAAGATGACGCATTTTATTCCATGTCATAAAACTGATGATGCCACTAATATAAGTTGATTTGATCTTTAAGGAAATAGTGCTTTTACATGAGGTTACTAAAAGTATAGTGTCGATAGAGATGTTAAATTCCTTAGTCACGTTTGGAGGGTTTTGTAGGGTAAGTTAGGCACAAAATTGTTATTTTCTACTACATGTCACCCACAAACCGATAGGCGAACCGAAGTAATCAATAGGACAATGATTTAATTGTTGCATACTGTAGTTAATAAAACCTTAAAAAGGTGGGAAGAGTGTTTACCTTTCGTTGAGTTTGCTTACGATAGGGCTGTACATTCCACTACTACATGTTTACCATTTGAAATTGTTTATGATTATAATCCACCAACGCAATTGGATTTAATCCTTTTACCTGTGAATGAGCGTGGTAGCTTAGATGGGAAAACGAAGGCCGAGACGGTGAAGTCACTCCATAAGAAGGTAAGAATGCAAATTAAAAACAAAAACAAGCATTACGCATCATAAGCCAACAAGGGCCGAAAAAGTGTTTCATTTGAACACGTGATTGGGTTTGGGTACATTTGAGAAATGAATGCTTTCCAGAGCAACGGAAATCAAAATTGCAACCACGAGGGGATGGACCGTTTCAAGTGCTCGAAAAAGTCAATGACAATGCATACAAACTGAATCTTCTTGATGAGTATAATGTTTCAGCTAATTTTAATGTATTCGATCTTTCTCTATTTGATGCAGGTGCAGATTCGAGGTCGAATCCTTTTGAAGAGAGAGGGGATGATGTGAGCACAAAGTCGAGCTTGTCAAGATCAAGCCTGGGGAAAGACCCGTTGATTATTGAAGGAAGTTCGATGACACGTTCGAGAGCAAAGAGGGTGAAATAAGCGATGGGATTGCTTGTTAAAGCTACGGTTGACGACATGGTGATCTTGGCAAATGGAGCAAGTTTCATGTTGGGATCGATGGTTGAAACGAGTTGGAGCAACTTGATTCAAGTGGAGGAAGAAGGAGGCCAAAATCACTACTATGCGACCGCATAGTAGTCCAGTGCATGCGGTCGCATACACCCTTACCGAAACTAAGCAAGGATGTTTTGAATGTTCTATACGACCGCATAGAAATATACTATGGGCTACATAGTTCAATTGGGCAGTGAGAATTTTACTTTTTTGGAAACTTCCTAATTACATTAGAATTATATTCTTACCAAACTTCAACAATCTTTAGATTATTATGAACGACTTTTAGGCTTAGTATAAACAGGAAATTCTATTTTATTGTATTTTTACACAACATTATTGAGAA
>CAIGRL010052824.1:0-28145 GCA_903798325.1 Fraxinus xanthoxyloides
TACCCTCTTGTCTCTCCACTTTGAACGCTATCTACAATACCTTGGTAAGTTCAGCTCGAATTTGATTTTGGTTGTTACGAAAATAGTCTAAACATGCAGTTTCGATCTTAACATACATATCTACAACAAATAGTTGAAACAATCTACCAGTGTAAAGCAATAAAGACTCACCAAAAGGCCTAATCTGGAACTTGTACGAATAGTATTCTCGATAAGAGACTTGACCGTTTCTTCGTTTCTTTCAGCATTGCATGACGAAACAAGTCAAATTATATATTCATTTATTAATTAACATAGTGGAAAGTAGAATTTGTAAAGAAAATATATACATAAACCTTTATCCTCTTTTTCAATAATTTCAGATGCGGAAGTAGCTGTGCTATAAAAGCCATCTAAGTCAGATATATGCAGAGACTGAAAATATTTGTTGTTGCATCTCTTAATGCCTTCACAGCAGCAAGATTCCCCATATGAAAAAAAGCAAAGGATATTGTAAAGGATCGTAGCAACCATAGTTGTAATGAACCTTGTGTGAATCACCAGAATAACTGTAGATAGTAATATCTCGAGTACGAACACTTGCACTTTCGTCATCTTCGATCCATACATCAGCAACTTGAGACGTTGTAGGGGTATTGCAAACTCTTTGATGAAGTTCCAAGTCGCATCTTATTTGTATTCGATGATCGTGCAAATTCGTCATATTACTTAAAGATTTAAAGAATCTACTATATGGATTTATATTAAGGATTTCAATAAAACTAATCAAAGTAGATTGAACAAAGTTCTCTGAAATTTTCATACGATTTTCAACTTCATTATTTGTGTCATAAAAATTTAACTGTATATAAGAAGGCGTACTATTTTCTGGCATAAGTGGATTTATGTAATGACATATTTGACCTTGAATCCTAAATGTGTAGATACCTCTGTACGATTTAAACAATTCTTTGTCGTACTTTACCACAAATAAAGTGAATGCAAAATGGTTATTATAGCCGCTGGCAATTTTTTTGAACTCCATACATGTAGGTTCTTTAGAAGTAAACAAATTGTATAGTTTAGTTTGTGGATCAGACATACAGAGTTTAACTTTCCCATCTGAACAATAGAAACCTTTACTTTCTCTATAGAACATTTTTGCACCACAATATTTACAATATGTGCATGTCGATAATACATACGCAATACATGGTACATTTAATTGGTTAGAACTACCCTGTAATTCAATATTACGTATGTTCGATGCTTCATTGTTGAAAGTAGAAGGCTCAGAATGATGGTGTGTTGTAGGTTCATGTACATGGACAACTTGAGAATCATTATTTGTAGATAACATAGGCTGAATTACCCTTTTACGATGATTAATGAATCCGGTTTCAGTTTGATGTCGTCGATCTCTTCGTCTTTGATTTCGTTGTTGACAAATTAATGCATCATGTGACTCACTTGTACTTTCAGAAGTAGTTTGAGCATTACACAAACGGGACTCTAGATGAGCACATGGTTCCATTATGTCAATCAATAAAGGAAGAAAAATTATCGAGTAGTTGGAGTTGAGAGTAAGCAACAACAACTACATGAGGAAAAAGGAAAACTATTACCACATATGTTACGTCATACGTAGTAGTTTAAATATGAACAATAGAGTAGATAAATCTGTACACAAGACAATGAAAAATATGATTACATGTTGACAATAGGTAAAAATGTTAGAACCAACATAATATGAAATGCATTTTTTGTAAAATATATAACAACATAGACAACCGAATTCCATAGGGGGAAATTTGTTGAAAAAAATCAGTCAAATTACAAATATTTGAATGGTTCTTAATTTTCAACCAAAAGTAAGAGGAAGACTGGGGGAAAAAAAACATTGCACATTACCTGCCAACAAGAAGAGAAGAAACTGGATTTTAGATGTAATGTAATCGAAGCTAGTAATTAACTTGAGAAAATGTAGACTTATTAAAGGAAATGCAAATATTCTACATGAACTGATAAAATATAAACTGAAAGAACGATTCATTTTGTTGGAACATTTACTCAACAAATAAATAGTATACCACTACATCCATCAATTCAACCAACTTGCTTTATATCAACCCATCAGTCATCTCTTCTTGTCTGTCTTTTGTTTCCCAGACATGTAACAGCATTAACCATACAAAGTGGTAAACACCTGACTAATCTCTGGAATTTCAGGCTAAAATGTGAAAATGAAGGGATAAAATAGATCAGTAGTATACTAAGCTTATACATGTAATCTCAGGTATAGATCAATTCAATGTAGATGTTTATATAAGTACTTTTTGCTTTTCTTGCATACTTATGGCTCATCATATTGGAATTATTGAAATAAAAGAAAAGGACAAACTAACACAACATGTACAAAACATTATTATTATAATTATTAAGAACAATAAGACAAGATATTATAATCTGCTAAACCCATGTTTATTCTGCAAGATTTCACAGTTTAACACAATGATGGAGCATGTCTGTGTATAATTTGAAGAGTTCTCAATCAATTATTTCACCATAAACTATGTGAAGTAAACGTACAAAATTATCATTGGCAATATTTAGTAAGAAAATATATGCTTGAAATTGACCAGATATATTGATATATTACACCAACCGAAAAGTTATTCAATAAATGCAAAACCAAAAAATGCAAGGCAAGTGAAGTTCACAGACTGTAAAACAAAAAAGGAATCCAAATCAAAACATATAATGAGTGAAAATTAGTGAATGTACCTTGGCTCCTGTGCTCAAATCTGGATCTGAATTTTTAAGATAAGCAAATATAGGGGACACCCTGCACCTGAGCCCAATGGAAATACGAAAGATTATGAAGTTTCACAACTTCTCAAATCAAAATCCAAAAGAAAAAAGAAATAACTCGCCATTTGCTAAAATGAAATCCCTAAATCCCCAAAAATAAATAAAATCCCAAAACCACCCACAAATAAAACCTTACCTAACAAAAATCGCAGCAGTCCAGTTCGAAACCTCAACTCCGAGGAGTTTGAAGATCTGTCAGTATTAGAATGATCTTGGATTTTCTTTCTTCGTATGAAAGCAAGAGATATTTTTTTATACTTGCAAGAGATATTTTTTTAGAGGGCGTTTAGTAGAGATTAAAATCGGATTAAAATTGAAAAATTAGCCGTTATTGTTGACTTTTATTAGACGGGTGAGACCCAATAACGATCATATTTTTAATTTTAATTTTAATTGAATTTTAAGTCGTACCAAACAGTGCTTTAGAATGATCTTGGATTTTCTTTCTTCGTATGAAAGCAAGAGAGCAAGAGAGAGTTTTTTTATACTTGAAAGAGATATTTTTTTTTAGAATGATCTTGGATTTTCTTTCTTCGTATCAAAGCAAGAGAGCAAGAGAGAGTTTTTTTTATACTTGACAGATATTTTTTTATATTTGCAAGAGATATTTTTTATGAAACCGGTTTGGAATCAGTCTAGTGTGAAAACGGCCCAAGAATGAATAGTGAAAGAACTCCATCCTCTCTTTTATAGGAGGTAAACTGCCCAAGAATGAACAGTAAAAGAACTCCATCCTCTCTTTTATGGGAGGTAAGGATAATATTAAAAATAAATTTAGCAAAACAAATCAATCTTCTACAATCACATAATTTCCAAAAAATTACTATTTCTCTCATTTGATGTGAAATAATATAATTTTTACAAATTGTTGAGTTGTCGGAAAAAAAAGATGTAAAAGTTTTTTATTATTTAATTGATAAAATTTAATCCAATCAAATCTTATCACATCAGTTGATAAATAAATTGGTAATCCCCACTTTTTAAAAAGAGCCTAGTCAAGCCATTGAAATTCTTTTTAGGTCTAACTTACTCCAAATAAGTTTCTAAGATATCTTTTTTGTTAAATTGTCCTTTTTGATATTATTCATGGTTTAAATGTCCTTAAAATAAAATGGACATAATACTCTTTTTTTCAAACTTAGAGAGAAACGTGATAAATGAAAAATGACTTTAGTCGTTTCAAACGGCTGTGATCATTTTCTCAACGGTATTCGTTTAAAACGAGCATCTCATCTTTCATGATATATGATGATTTAACTTGTCAAAATCAATTATAAGTCATATTCTTAAAAATTGAATATAATATAACTGAAAAATGTATAGTGGAGCACGACGAGTTTGTCTTCCTATATGTTTTTAAAGGAAATAGGTTGAAATCAAACACACTCTAAAAGATTTGAAGTTTGGTCAACATCTCGTCCTTCATTATACATGATGGCTTAACTTATTGAAACCAATAATAAATCGTATACTTAAAAAATCGAATATGGTATACTTAAACATGATGATCGAAGAATAACTAACTAAGATGTAGTGAATTGATTTTTTGAAACTTTTTCGAAAAATTATTTCAATTAAGTAAATCACAAACACGTTAATAAATCGAGTAATAATCGTAAGCAAAAAGATAAATAAAACGATAGAAATGATGTAAACGATATATTTATGGATGGTTGATCTAAACCAATGATCTACGTCCTTCTTTACTAAACTCTCCATCACAAGCAAGACATTTTTACTATATTGATTGACTTATAGTGCTGTTCAAACCCTTACAACGCTTCCGGTGATTTATTGAGTCACACTCGTTTAATAAAAGTCAACAATAACAACTAATTTTTCAATTTTAATCTCTACCGAACACGTCCTAAGTATCAAGAAAGAAAAATACTTTAATAAATAATAATAGATAATAGTTCAAGTGTTAGATGAGATAACTTTGATTAATGTGATGATATAAAAGTTTGATTCAATCAATTAAAAATTTTGACATGAAGAAGTAGAAGAAATAAGACTATTTAAGTTCAAAGATTGGCTCAAAATATATCTATCTTTAATGTACTTGAAAGACCTTCAATTGATTGCAAAAGGGAAATATATTTATATAGGACAATTTACAAAAAAAAAATTGTCCAATTGGATGGGGGATTGATCAACCAGTAAAATATAGTCGTTGAACAAAAGGAACAAATGTCAAATGGTCAAGTTTTAAACCATTTCATTTTTGGTTGACCGGATGACACCTTCAGTTGATTGATCCAGTTTGACTAGTTCATCAGATTGGCTTTCTTGGTTTAGCCCTTTTGATCGGATCCGAATATTTTGAAAACGTGGACTTTTGAAAAATGTTTTTAACTATTTTTTAAGGTAAATAATGTTTCAAAAATATGATATGAGTTCAAATATTATTTTGTAAATCAATTTTACGTTTGATCAAAATATTTTATGAGTGAGATTAAAATACATTTTTGGTGCATAAATTAGTTATTGAGCTTTTATCATTCAATGCTAACGATCAAAATATTAGTATCTTTACATTTGGTCTAAAAAGCTTAGTCTTTGATATTTTTTGAAGTTCGGCTCTTAAGCTCTTGTCTTGATTTTTTTTTTTTTTTAAGTTTGACTTTTAAGCTCATGTTGAAGGATTTTGTCCTGAATGTTTGGAAGATTTGACTTCGATATTAAGAGCTCTTGTGTTGAAGAATTTTATCTTAAATGCTAGAAAGATTCGACTTCGATATTAACCGTCCTTGCAATTCCGATTTGTAATGATAGTCTTGAATGTGATCTTTTGACAACGATCGATCTATTAAAATGCTTTGAAAACTATGATCACTTAAATTTAAATATTAATAAATAAGATTAAATTGTTTGTAATGATCAAAAAATTAAAGTCGGCTACAGGTCAACAAAACAGTGATGAATTGTATATAATAAAGTTCATCTTCATATACTTTTTTAAATGAAATATGCTGAAATCAAACACGATCTATGAGATTATAAGTTTGATTGGTGGCATCTTTTATTATATATGATGGTTTAACTTATCCAAATCAATTGTTAGTTGTATATTTAAATATCAAATACAGTATATACTTGAACAATGTGTAACGGAATAAGATGAATTATATATAACAAATCCGTCATCCTATAAATTTATAATGAAATAGGTTGAAATCAAATATTGTCTAAAAGATTTACGCATTGATAGGCATGTATTTCATTAATGTATGGTTTAACTTATCCAAAATTACTTGGAAGTCATATACTTAAAAAACTAAAAAACCGAATATGATATTTGAATAGTGTGACATAGATCATGATGAGTTGTATATAACGAAAATGTCTTTCTATTCATTTTTAAATGAAATATGTTGAATTAAAACTCAATTTAAAAGGTTACGAGTTTGAATGACATCTCGTCTTTCATTATGCACGATAATTTAACATATCCAAATCAACTATAAGATGTATACTTAAAAATCGAATAAAATATACTTGAACAGTGTGTAGTGGAGCACGGTGAATTTTATATAATGAATTTCTTTTGTTTGATAATGCAGATTTTAGCTTTAGTAAGAAAGGACATTAGAAGAAAAGCTGATTGAGGATAGAAATGAAATGGAAAGATGATATTCTTTGATATGTTTGAAAGGGTAAAATACGGAATAGCAATACTAATATTTTGTTCACATTTTTTTATATGTAAATTGTGGTCAAAGGCTACAAAAAATTTTCATCCAGGTCAAAACGCCCTTCTCCACCATTCTTACATTTATAAATTCTCTCTCTTGTTTTCGTACATTCTCCTAATCCTCCTAATGAAATAATTTCATCCATAAATCCATTTTTAACGGCATATTCTCTTTAAAAAATCAATATTACAAAACTCATTTTTACAAAAATATTGGATTCAAACATAAACTTAAATAATTTATTTTATTAGCAAAATCATTGAGCTACTAACTAAAAAACCAATTTTTTTTATTAAATTCTAATAAAAAAATGATGAAATATGTGATTGAAAAGTAATGAATTTCATAAAATATATGGTTAAAATTTAACTTAAATTTTTTAAATAATTTTAAGTCCGTAAGGGCTAAATAAGTGCAAAGCAATAAAAGGCTTCTTTTATTAGCAAAATCATTGAATGTGGAGTTAACTATTCCAGTAACCACTAAATTTATGTCTGTGTTTTCAACCACTCACTAAAGTTTCAAATGTCAATTTTGACAACTAAACTAATCAAAATATTGGACGTTACTTGTTCACGTGAAACCCGCAAGCGTACGGGATCGTTGTACAAGTAATAATTCATGTGAGTTAAGAGTATCGTTCCCACGAGGAATAATGTCTAATTTGTAATTTAATAGCTACTATTAAATTTGAAGTGCGATGAATTCAAAAGAGATGGTTCGTATATTGTTCATACTAATCATAAACTAATAAAGCAAATAAAGTGTTTATCTAATATGTGAATGTTTGTATTGGAATCGTGAATCCCCCTATTGCCATTTAATTCAATTCTTAATTCGTGATCTAGTAAATTCATGCATTCAAGACAATCAATAATCCACGATATATATATATATATATATATATATATAAGAAAGAATCCCTATAATTAAGGTAATCCCTATAATTAAGCCTCTTTATAATCTTACAGGTTGTAGGATTTATTTACACTTAACTCTCCCCCTCAAATTGGAGTATAGATATTAATCATACTCAACTTGTAACAAATATAATCAACCCGTGTCTCATTTAGAGCATTTGTAAAAATATCTCCTAGTTGTTCTCCAGTTTTCACATATCCTATATTGATTAAATTCTACTGTATCTTCTCATGAATAAAATGATAGTCAATCTCAATATGCTCAGTTTGTTTATGAAACACAGAATTAGAAGCAATATGAACAACAGCTTGATTGTCACACTACAACTTTGCTGGTATTGAAGCTTTAAGACCAACTTCAATTAAGAGTTGACATATCCACATTATCTCACACATGGACTGTGCTATAGCTCTATATTCCGATTCTGTACTGGATCGGGACACAACATTTTGCTTCTTACTTTTTTGTGAAATCAATTTTCCCTCAACAAAAACACAATAGCCAGTAGTGGATCTTCGGTCAATCTTGGATCTTGCCCAATCTGCATCTGAGAAACATTCGATGTGAGTATATCAATGATTTTTGTATAGTCTCCCACGTCCAGGAGCTCCCTTTAAATAATATAGGATTTGTTCTAAAGCTACCTAATGGTAAACTGTTGAGGAAGACATGAATTGATTGACAATACTAACGGAATACGCAATATTAGGACGAGTTACTGTAAGATAGTTCAATTTCCCAACTAGTCTTCAATACTTCTCAGGATCTTCAAATAAGTCACCATCTTTGGTAAGTTGCAAATTAGGAAGCATTGGAGCACTGCTTGGCTTAGATCCCAACTTTCTAGTCTCAGTTAATAAGTCAAGCACATATTTTCTTTGAGATAAGAAGATGTCTTTATTGCTTCTTGTCACCTCAATTCCTAAGGAATACGTCAACACCCCTAATCTTTCGTGTGAAATTAGGTGTGAAGAAACAACTTCAGAGATAAAATCCCCATAGTATTACTGTCAGTAATAACAATATCATCAACATACACAACAAGATGAATAATGTCGGATTCAAACTGTCTATATAAAACTGAGTGGTCAGACTTGTTCTTTTGCATTCCAAACTTTTCCACTGCCTAACTAAATTTTCCAAACTAAGCACGTGGACTTTGTTTCAAACAATATAAGGACTTTCGAAGACAATACACTTTCCCATACTCCTCCTGAGTAAAAACCCTGGTGGTTTCTCCATATAAACTTCATCCTGGAGATCACTATGTAAAAATGAATTTTTGATGTCTAATTGATGTAGATGCCAATTATGAGTAGCTGCCATAGAAATGAATAAGTGAGCAGACGTTAATTTGGCTACAGGAAAGAAAGTGTCAGAATAATCCACACCATAAGTCTGAGCATATAGCCTTTAGCCACAAGACAAGCTTTAAGTCTAGTCAATGATCCATCAAAATTGACTTTGACTGGAAACACCCACTTATATCCAATAACCTTTTTCACTGCAAATAAGTTCACTAAATCTCAAGTACCATTAGCATCTAAAGCATTCATTTCCTTTATCATAGCATCACGCCAACCAAGATGGGATGAGTCTTCATTAATAGTTTTCGAAAAATTCATAGAGTCAAGAGAAGCAACAAAAAAACAAGAAGAAGAAAACAAGTGATCATAAGAAACAAAAGACAAAATAGGATACATGCGCTGACGTTTACCTTTGCGAAGGGCAATAGGTAGATCAAGATCACTAGACACCGTATTTGATGTCGAAGAAGAGATAGGCACTGAGCATGCATCATGAGGGTTACATCATTTAGAATAGCCCTGTCGAATAGGTGATGGTGGTGTGGGATAAACAGGTGTAGAAGTAAGATTATTTGACTGGTAAGTGACATTATAAACCAACAGATCATCATCCTCATATTGAAAGAAGTATAAGAAGTGGGAAAGAAAGGAATACGTTCAAAGAATGTAACATCAGCCAACATAAGATACTTGTTAAGACTTGGACAGTTGCATCGATACCCTTTTCGTAGACGAGAGTAACCTAGAAAAACACATTTTAAGGATTTTGGATCTAATTTAGGTACTCGGGGACGAACAGCACGAGTATAACAAGTATTACCAAATATTCTAGGTTCAATAGAAAACAAGGATTTAATAGGAAAAATGACACTATAAGGAGTCTCACCATGAAGAACAAATGAAGGCATCCGATTTATCAAAAAACAGGCTGTAGAGACCGTATCAACCCAAAAATATTTAGGAACATGCATTAGAAACA
This sequence comes from Fraxinus xanthoxyloides, assembly GCA_903798325.1. Classification (NCBI taxonomy): domain Eukaryota; kingdom Viridiplantae; phylum Streptophyta; class Magnoliopsida; order Lamiales; family Oleaceae; genus Fraxinus; species Fraxinus xanthoxyloides. The sequence goes on from CAIGRL010052824.1 coordinate 9,753, forward strand.
AGAGTGTCCTTGCTGTCTCAGGAAGATGTCTATTTTTCCATTTAGTCACACCATTATGAAAGAGTATGTTAATACACGAGGATTGGTGGAGAATACCATTCTGAAGTATGTAAGTTTGAAAAGAATCGGAAAAATATTCTTTGGCATTATCACTTCTCAACTTATGTACAGAAATATTAAACTGTGTTTGAATTTCAACACAAAAGGTAGTAAAATGAGAAAATAATTTAGAATGATTCTTCATTAAATAAAACCAAGTCACACAAGAAAAGTCATCAACAAAGGTAACAAAATATCGAAATCCAGGTTTGGACACAATAGGACGAGGACCCCAAACGTCTGAATGAACTAATTCAAAAGGAAAGCTAGCTCTTTTATTGACTCGAGGAACCGAGGACAGACGATGATGTTTTGCAAACTGACACGACTCACAATCTATAAAGATAAGACATTCTGAAACTGAGGACATAATTTCTTCAACAAAGGCAAAGATGAATGTCCCAACCGATAATGTGTTTCAAAAGGAGTTAGACACTTGAACACGCAATGGATTTGGGCACTTGGGTATCAAGAATATAGAGACCGCTTGATTCATGTCATTTATCAATAATCTTCTTCGTCATAAGATCCTAATAAAGACAATAGTCAAGAAAGAATGAAATACAACAGTTTAGAGTCCGAGTAAGTTTGTTCACAGACATTAAATTGAAAGAAAATTATGGTAGACTTAAGACAGAAGACAAAGAAATTAATGGAGTTGGATTGATAGTGCCATAACCAAGAACAGAAGAAGTAGAACCGTCAGCTAAAGTAACATTGGAAGAAGACGTATGCGACTGAAAATTGGTGAAGAGACTAGAATTACCTGTCATATGATCTGTGTCACCAGAATCAATGACCCACTTTGAGGAAGAGGAAAGAAGACATGTATTGGGTTTACTTGTCTCAGCAATGATAGAGATAGGTTGAGATGAATTCTTCAATGCTTTTGGTACTAAGTGAATCTAGCAAATGTATCTGCAGAAACTTTAATGGTCTGTTCGGAGAATGAAATGGGTATAGTAATAGTAGTTGCAACATGAGCTGAGTGTGATTTCAGAGATTTATTGTGCGATTTTCTGCACGTACATTTGGTATGACCCGGCTCATGACAATAGTAGCATACAACTCCCTCTTCATCGTGACTTCAATTGTCCCGACTACCTATACCCACACCTTTTGTATTACCTCTACTATCGTGACTGATAAGAGTACTAGAAGATTGTGTAGATGAAGCCACATAGGCACTAGGATTTGTGTAAAGTGCTCTAGTAAAAGTCTCGTGCAGAGATAAAATCTCAGTACTGGAGATAATCTGGGATTTCGCAGTTTCAAACTGAGAATTAAGACCAACTAGAGAACTCATCACATTCATTTGCTTCCGCTGAGCTTGTTGAACTATCACATTAGGGCTAAAACGAAACAGGACATTAAGTTCTTCATAGGTTTTTTTTGAAATTCATAAAATAAACCTGAAGAGACTGACTTGTTATTCAGCACGGTAAAAACCCTTACATAATTCGTAAATATGCGACACATTTCCTTTTCCAGAGTACATTAATTCTAAATATTCCATCAATTCCTTAACATACTCACAATGATCAATCAGACCGACTATCCCAGTGTCAATGGAATTCCGAATTTGTAAGAATAATCGAGCATCATCTCTTAGCCATGTTTGTCTAGTATTATCCATTGGCAGATCTTCAGTAAGATGATTGTCCATAGAAATACTTCGCAGATAAATCCGAACTATCTTACACCAATGCAAATAATTTGGACCAATCAACTTATGCGCTATGATTTTGGACATCATTGGAATGACATCAGTCACAACTAAATTCTTTTGCTCGTCAACCATAGAAATAAAACACAAAATCCAAATAACAAATCAATGGAGCAGCCAAAAAAGTCACAACCTAAAGACACAAAATCCAAATAATCAAGCCTAATAATTTTAGCGGTCACACAAAATATAAACAAGCCCAAAATAAAAACTTCAGTAGCCCACACACTACATCCCACAATAAGTTGCAATCCAATAGAAACAGAAAAGAAAAATGGAACAAACCACAAGCTGGGGAACTCGCGAGGAAGAAGAAGGTGAAGATCAACCCACCGGTGAAGATGAAGTTATACGCTAATTCACTTCCCAACCAAAAAACACCACCAAGAGTCGCGTTGAAGACGGTGACCGGAGGCAAAGCCTACCCACCAGTACCCAAACTTTGTATTTGATACAATTAAACCCTTTTACGCTATCTTTCCATTATTTTCTCTAATTCTTCATCAAACATTGAGTTTTACCTACAAAATAAAATATTACACAAATTAGGTAGTATTTTATCCAAAGAATGGTGAATAAGTGTAGAAACTACACTTATCATTACTCATGGCATGACATCATTTCATACCTCAAACGAAATTGGTAACATGACATATGAAATGCACAAGTTGTGCCCAAACACCATCATGCAAGTTGTCACGTAAGAAATGCATCTTTAAGTGCTCACTATACTTTAAAAAATATATTTGATTGTACACTATACTTTTAAGGACATTTTTATTGCTCACTGTACTTTTTAAGGTAATCGAGTTTGGCCACTGAATTTGTAAAAGTAATGACGTTGACTTGTCCTAGAAATTTAGGGATGTTGTTCCAATATCACTTGCATACAACAAAAATTAATTTTATAACAAAATATTATCTATATTCAAAGCTAGGCTTTTTAAGAGAAAATCAAGGATAAAGGTTAGAACTTGCGAAACTTTGATTCTAAATAGAGACGTATTAATCAATATTTAAGCCTAAACACATTGTGTTTGATTTGGCCAAGACATTTCTGATCACTTTATACATTGTACATGTTGATGTTAACTTGGACAATTTACAATTTGTTAAAATCATAACGATGAAGAAGAATAAAATAAAATGGCAAAAAATGATACTGACAATTCTGATGACTAATTTTGACAAAAACATTCACCTAAAAAATTCATAATCTACTTAACAACAAACCAACATGTATCACTTGCAGCCAATATTTTCGTGTAGTAAAAAATGTACAAAAAAAACCATCCATCATGATTATGTGCATCAATAAAAACATTTGTAGCTACGAATCACATTTAAAAAATCCATTAGAATTCTGTCATCAATGAAAAAATTTGGAGCAGACACATCCAGAGGCAGACCCAGAAAGGAAGTTCAGTGGGGGCGAAACCAAAAAGCTTGGAAAAAATCTAAAAACCTAAAAAAACCTAGAGAAAAAATTAAAAGAAAATCTGAAGAAAAATCGAGAAATCTAAAAATTGAGTGGGACGGCGGCCTTCAGTGGTCCTCAAGTAGGTCCGCCCAAGGTTTCACGGGTTGCATTTCTTCTCGACACAAAAGGGGAACCGGTAGTCTATTTCTCTAGACTACCTTCTGTCTTTTCTCGGTCGTTTCGGGATGAAACAAAATTTGATTATAATTTATAGAAAGCTTGCAACATGAAATTGAAATACATTGAAAGTAACTTGATAATTGATTGCTTGAAAGCTAGAAATCACAATTGATGAAAGCAGAAAATTACAATGGTTAGTGCATAGGTCGAATACTAGAAAGTTTGAAAGATGTTTGAAAGACTAATACCGCCTATAATAGCATTCGGAACAAAAATTCAAGTGACGAGAGTAGACGTTTAAATGTTGTAGAATCAAACTAAACTTTTCCAATTTTTAACTATTTTTCACTTTAAATAAACTATATACAATGTGTGGCCGAAGTTGGGTAAACTACGGCTGCGATAAGGTCAATGGGCTTAAGAAAAGCTGTGATCCTTGACATTCTGCCCCATTTGTTTTCGCAAGTCCTCGGAGCCCTCAATGAATGATATGCTTCAATTAATGGTTTGAAGACTTCAAGGACTTTTTCGCTTTCCCAAGTATTCTGCATCCTCTCCATTTGACCAAGTACTCTTGATGATATTTTCTAGAAGCTCAAGTAGTTCGATGGTCAAGAATTTCTTCCAGAAACCTTCTTTTCAACTCTTTTCAGTTCAAACACAAGTTGCTTTGGTTCATTTTTGGATACATCCTCCTTGTCGGCAAAGTATGACTTGAGTACGCCAATATAAAGGACTTTTTGGATTTTGCACCATGAAAGGAGCAACTCTATATGCGATTTTTTGAATCCTCTTCACGATGGGTAATTGTCAATTATATTTTGGCACCAATCTTGAGTCTTTCCCTCTGTCGGTTTATAGTAGTTTCTGTCGTGTAGTTTCACCATTGCCAGATCTCCAATATTAAATTCAAGGAAACGACACTTTATATCTGCAGACTTTTTGTACAATTTCCGAGCTTTCTCAAGATAACTCCTAGAAATTTTGATGTTACATTTCCACTCTTGAGAGAAGCATTTTGCTTAAGGGGACTTGATACTTTGATTGATATCCACAATATGAGGGAGTAACAATTGCTGGCCAGTAGAAATCTCAAAAGGACTTTTGTTAGTGGAAGAGCTCTTTGGGCATTGAAACACATTTGAGTCGCATGCAAAACTTTTACCCAATTTTTCTATGAAGTAGTGATAAAGTGCTGAAGATATTCTTCTAGCATAAAGTTGAAGCACTCCGTCTGTCCGTCAGATTGTGGGTAAAAACTAGAGCTCATACTCAAAGTTGAACCAAGAAGTTTGACCAACTCGGTCCAAAATATGCCAGTAAATCGAGGATCCCGATCACTGACGATGTCCTTAGACACTCCCCAGTATTTGACAATATGTTTGAAGAAGAGATGAGTTGTCTCTTCGGCTGATACATACTTGGGTGCTGCGATTAAAGTTGCATACTTTGATAGGCGGTCTACCACGATGATGATGTGCTACAATTTCTCACCTTCGGCAATCCAACAATGTAGTCCATCAATACATTTTCAAATGGTCTAGTTGGGACGGAAATGGGCTCCAACAAGTTTGTCTTTTATGATGATAAGACTTATCTTGCTGACAAACAAGACAAGTTTTCACATAAGTTGCAATGTCGCATTTGAGGCCAGTAGTACGCACGTTGCAGTAGTGCAAAAGTACGTTCCTCTCTAGCATGCACTGCCCAAATCATGTCGTGGCATTCCCTGATTAGTGATTTCCTTAAATCTCCACCATTAGAAACATAAATGCGGTCTCCCTTAGTCTTTATTAGGCCCTTATCGAGCCAGAACTGATGAGTTTTGCGCTGCTTGATGAGGTCGACCAAATATTAAGTAGCCGGGTCCTTATCCAAAAATGCTCGAATTTGGTCCCTTGTATTTGTGGTAATCGTGGTCCCTGAAAGAGTAGCCATAGAACAAATGGTGGCCAAGTCGGCCCGGCGACTGAGAGCATCGACAACATGATTGCTAGATCCAGGACGATACTCCAGCATAAAACTAAACTCTGAAAGAAGTTCCTACCAACGAGCCTGTTTGCTTGATAGTTTCGGTTGGGATATGAAGTGATTAACCGTAGTGTTATCTGTGTTCACAATAAATGGAGATCCAAACAAATAGTGATACCATCCCCTAAAGCAACGGACTACCGCCAACAACTCCTTTTCGTGTGCTGAGTAATGTCTTTCTGCTGGATTCAACTTTCAGCTCTCGTNTTGCTAGATCCAGGGCGATACTCCAGCATAAAGTTGACCTCTGAAAGGTGTTCCCGCCAGCGAGCCTGTTTGCTTGATAGTTTCGGTTGGGATATGAAGTGATTAACCGTAGTGTTATCTGTGTTCACAATAAATGGAGATCCAAACAAATAGTGATACCATCCCCTAAAGCAACGGACTACCGCCAACAACTCCTTTTCGTGTGCTGAGTAATGTCTTTCTGCTGGATTCAACTTTCAGCTCTCGTACACTACTGGATGTCCTTCTTACATAAGGACTTCACCAGTACAAAGTCTAAAGCATCGGTATGCACTTCGAAAGGTTAAGTCATATCCAGTAAGTCTAACTTCGGGTTCGTCCACATAGATTTCTTCAACCTTTCGAAAGCATCTTGGCATTGGGATAACTAGTCCCAATCCTTATCCTTCTTTGTCAGTTCGGTAAGTGGCAATCCAGTTTCTAAATATCCCTTAACAAATTGGCGATAGTAATTGCATAGCTCGAGAAATGAAGACAGATTGTGTACATTATTTGGTGGTTGTCAATTTTTAATGGCTGTAACCTTCTTCGTATCCATACATATTTTGTCTTGTTTGATGATGTGACCTAAGAAACTGATAGATGTTTGAGCAAATAAGCATTTGGATGGTTTGCCTTAGAGTTCATTCTCTAGTAGCTGATTAAAAACTCGTTTCACATGTTGCACATGTTCCTCTAATGTCTTGTTATAGATGACTATATCATCCAAGTACACCACCATAAAATCGTCCAAGAACCCGTGAAGTACCTGATTCATCATCGTACAAAATGTTGCTGGAGCGTTTGTTAAGCCAAAAGGCATCACTTTGAATTCAAAAGCTCCATATCTGGTTACCACCGTACTCTTAGTTTCGTCTCCCTCCTTAATCTGAACTTATCGGTATCCGGACTTGAGATCAATCTTTGTATAGTACCTAGCCCGACTCAGTCAATCGAAGTAATTGGTGACTTGCGAAATAGGATAACTATTTTTTATAGTGATCTTATTTAAGGTTCGATAACCGCATCATATTCTGAGAGAACCATAGGCCTTTTTCTGAAACAACATAAGAGCTCCATATGGTGATTTCGTAGGCACGATAATCCCACTTTCCAACATTTTCTCTCAGCTGTTTCTAAAGCTCTTCAAGCTCCGGCTGAGACATACGATGAAAAGCTATCAATAAAAAGAAGTCAGTTCGTTTTCTGTTTTGTGTCTTTCCCTTTTGTTTACCCACCCATTTGATAGCTTCAATTGGATGAGCATCCACAAAGAAGAGCATTTCAATGGATTGAGTACGTTTTTCATAGCAAGCTCGGTAAGTCTCCAATGAATAGCATAGATCCACAAAAAAATTTAAATTTTATTGTATGCAAGTTATACTTGGAACGGCATCCTTAAATTTCCAGGACAAGCCGACATCAATTTTTCAAGTTTAGTGGTCAAAATTCAACCACCTTAAAGTATAGGAGCAATCAATGATATCTTTAAAAGTATAGTAAGTAATCAAAGGCATCTTCTAAAGCATAGTGAGCAATCAAAGATGCCTTTCTTACATGGTAATTTGCATAACGATATTTGGGTGTTACTTGTGCATTCTGTCTTGTCACTAATTTCATTAGAGTTGTGAAATGGATATCATGCTAGTGAGTACCATCCAATATTTTGATAAGTTTAGTGACCAAAACTCTATATTTGAGAGTTTAGTGAGTATTCAAAGACATATATAAGTTAAGAGATTATTGGAACAATTGACTCATGAATGTGCAAAGTTTAAAGCTTGCTTGGAAATTTTTAAAAATTACTTTTAAGAAGTTTATATGAAACTTTTATCTATTTTCTAATTACACATTCTTAAAAAAACTATTTTTCATTTGAAAAAATATCTCTTAAAAAAATTTAATTTTTATAAACTAGTCAAACATAATTTTTCTTCATATATTTTTAGGACTCACACATGTACATTTTACAGCATTCATATCTTATAAATATTTAGGGTTTGTTTGATGTAGATTTTTAAAAATATATTACGTGGAAAGTGATTTTTTTATTTTCGGAAAAATATGGTTAAAAGTAGGAAAAATTTATGGATCTACTACATACAAAATTAGTTTAGTAAAAGAACATGATATTGAACATAAATTTTAAAAATGAGTTTAATTTTTTTTTTTTTACAAAACGTATGCTTAAAATAAATTTTAGCCACTGTCCGTAATGGACTAATTAAACTTTCTATTAAGTCCTTTTCAAAAAGGAAAGAAAAAAAATCTTTCTATTAAGTTTACCTACAAGTAAATTAAAATATGCCCTTGTTTGTTCCCATAATTTTCAAAATACATTTTTCTATATTTTATTTTCAACTATACATTCTTTAATAAAATAACATTATACACAAATTTAAAACTTTTCTTTATTTTTTAACCACATATTTCTCATCAAAAATACTATTCCAAAATGCAGTTTGAGCAAAAATTGGAACTCAAACAAGCTCTATATTTAGAGAGAAAAAATTAAAAGAAAAAAAGGTTTCTATTGTTGTTTAGCCAAAGTGCGAAAATAATCTTCTACTCTATTTTCCAATTTTTTTTTAAAAAAATCATTGATAAATTCTAGAAAAAATAGATTAAGTCCCGGTTTGATAAAAATTGAAATCTAGATTTCTATCAAAATTAAAGTCAAAAATTAATTTTAATCAAATATTTCATGGGTTTCACAACATTTCAACCACCATATTTCATCTACATTTGATCAAAAGCTGCTAAAAGCTGCTTTTAATCTCCATCAATCAATCAGGGGCCAAGTTCATTGTTTAGTAGGAAATAAAATATTAAGTAGCCGGGTCCTTATCGAAAAATGCTCGAATTTGGTCCCTTGTATTTGTGGTAATCGTGCTCCCTGAAAGAGCAGTCATAGAACAAATGGTGGCCAAGTCGGCCCGGCGACTGAGAGCATCTACAACATGATTGCTAGATCCAGGACTCCAGCATAAAACTGAACTCTGAAAGAAGTTCTTACCAATGAGTCTGTTTGCTCGATAGTTTTGGTTGGGACATGAAGTGATTAACCGCAGTGTTATTTGTCTTCACAATAAATGGAGATCCAAACAAATACTGATACCATCCCGTAAAAAACTGATTTTAATTCCCACCAAACAGGGCCAAAGTTTTCATTTGAAAAATTTATAAATGATTTACAAAAAGAAATAATAGAGAGTTTGAAAAATACATGAATAATATTGATTAGTAATTATAAATATTTAGTTAAAATTGGTACTTTGATTGAATTTATAAACTAGCGAGTTTCAAAACTATACGAATAATATTGAGTATAAATTATAAATATTTAGTTAAAATTAATACTTTGATTGAATTTATAAACTAGCATTGTATGCCCCCTTCCCCCACTCTCCAATGCATGTTTTTATGATAATGTAGTTTTGTATTCTAGGATTAGAAATCATCAAAAGACACAAAACAAATTAAATCTCTATTTGATACTGATTAAAATCTAGATTTCAATATAAGTTAAAGTCAACAATTAATTTTAATCACATATTTTATGAGTCCCACATATTTTTAACCATACATTTCATCAACTTCTATCAAAATCTATAAAAATCTAATTTTAATTCCCACTGAACAAGGGCTAAATTGATATTTAACTAACAATGTTGACGTAGGCACGGATATAGGTGCAACTGTTAATGCTGAGGGTTTGGTATTGATTCACATGATATTGAGACCTTGAAGTATATCGACTTCTTAGTTCTTATGCCAGATTTGTTTTTACTATTTTTCTCTTATTTCTAAGTAATTGAAATTGACTTAAAAAGGCTTTCTAACTTTGTTACCTATAACTGTTTGAGTCGTTCATTTCTTGTTAGTTATGTTATTTGAGTAGTGAAATGGTTGTTTGTAATTGACAAAGTGAAAGGTAAAGTTTAATTTGTTGAAGCGTAATTAAACTTAATGTGGAATAAAAAAGGCTAAATGAAAGAGAGTGAAAGATGAAAGAAGAATTCAAGGCAAGTGCTAAAACATTCTCTTTTAGTTAAAATTGCCCCGCAATGGTGCTAATGAATTAGACACTTGTCTCCCAAGATATAACGAATATAACTTGTTGTAGAAGCATTTCAAACCACATACAACAACGAACACGAACAATTTTTCTTCTCTCTACAAGAAAATAAATTTGGAATGATTTTTGAAGAGATTTTGCCAGACTCAATGCAAATGATATGGATGTATAATGGACATCCAAATGGTCCTATTTATAAAAGATGAGATGTTGTGAGTGAAGAGACAAGCCCCAAAACTTAGCAACATTCACAAAGGTAACCATCATTTACTGTCGTTAGCCTGTTGCTGGCCTCTCGCTTGAGCGCTAGTGACACCTTTTCAACAGAAATTTTTCGCTCACATGCGCTTTTTCTCCTCGTTTTTCTTTCAACTTTGGACCGCAATTTCTCATTAATTCAAAACTGGTTTTGAGATTCCAAATATATTATGGCAATTTACCCCACGATTAGAACTAGTATATTAACTTTTAAAATATTAATTAAGCAAATAGGATTGAATAAAATAAAAATGGTCAAACAAAAAGATTTTTAGGTACAGGGCTCTAGGGTGTTGATGCCAGAGAAATTTAAATTTAAGCTTTTGAAAACTTTGATTCCACTCACTTTAAAACATATAAAGTACATTTTAAAACACATTCACGAATGAAAGGTACTTAAAATATATTATAAATTATATGTTGTTCTGAAGAAGATTACAAAATATCAAAATTTCCTCCACTGAACCTTTTAAACTACCTATACTATACATTACATACTTTTTAACGTTACGTGACTACATATTTACACGATGGCTTGTTTACCCAGGAAGTGGTCCGAGTATAAATATTCAAAAGTTTCCACGTGATAGTGATCCGTGTGGAAATATGTGCCAACAAATCTTTGTAGACAGAGGTATTCATGATAGTAGCCCCACGTGTCAACCTCGATTACATGCATGTAGCATCGCCCATTGGACGATAGTATCCACTCCGGCGAGATCACTTCAAACGTTTCATGGTGTAGCATCTACTTTTTTAAAACAAAAAAAATATTAATGACAATTTAGTGAATAACATATACACCTGATATTGTTGCAAAAATATGATCATTATAGGCCTGATTATAATCCTTACTTCTACCCCGAGTGCAAGAAAATGAGGTTTCTTGATAATCAAGAAACTAAATAAACATGCGCAATTAAATTCACATAGCCATGTAATTTTACAGCTTCAAGGTACAATGTATATATACTCACAGTTGGAGGATATAAATTATTTTGGACCTGTAATAAACATACAAATTCAAAATCAACACAACCTCTAATTAGGTGTCAATAATTAAACAAATTTTCAAAACCACAATTTTCATTCTCATTTCTTTATACTTTACAACTAGTTGCTTAAACTTATTCTCAATACAAGAAGCTTATTATTACTTACTAAGGCCCTGTAAGGCATGAAGAAAAGAGCTGAAAAGTAGTTTTACATGTCATAAGATCGATAAACTCGGATAGTAAGCTCATCAATTCGTCCTGCACATCAAATGATTCTCTTGAAAACCAAGTCGACCTTCTTGCTCGCACTGGAAGCATCCTCTTGCACCAACATCATATGGTAATGTATAGTATTGGTGCGGGTTTCCACATGACCAACTCTAAAATCCAAGGACTCAAGCATTTGTTCTATCCGTAACATGCCTTGGATGGTTTTAGTTGATCCTGCAAGTAACTGTCGAGGAACAGGGTGTCGGCGTGGCTGCGGTCACATACCCCAATGTCACTGCTATTGATTGTGTGCTTGCAGGCAAGGATATTTCGTTTAGAACTTTTTGCATATGTAAGGTTTATAGTGACAATGGGTAGGGCCAGTTGTTCCACGGGAATGAGTTGTACTCCCAAGGATAAGCATATTCCCCAAATAAGGCTAAGAAAAATCATCTTCTGACGTACTTGTGGTGCTGAACCAGACTCAACAATTTTATTGTATATGAATGTCCCCAAATAAATCTTGAGACCTCGTGCCAAGTGAAAGAGAAGTCTATCTTTTGTAAAGTCGAAAGTAGATATATGCGAGGTGGGCTCAATGTTGTGGCAGATAAATTTCATAAACACTATCAATGAGCGAGTTAATTTGTTATATTCAAACTCCTCTCCTAATTCTCCCTGTCCTTAGTAGAGCATCTGAACTACTAGAGCCATATCCAGCTCCAAAGGTACTGTATGATGTTGTCCCAAGTCAGACCATAGTACTCATAAATCACCTCGAGGGTAAATATCACCCACTTCTCCCTAATCCATGTGAAGTGCTCATGGTTGGATTCTTGATCATCGATCTGACTATTAAAGTTTGTATAAAACTCTTGAACTAAAGTTGGATATATCCGATGTGCTTTCTTTATCATCTCTGCCCACCCTACTTGGCCGATAAGAATAGATATCTTATAACCCTCGAAATCGCCTAGAACAACTTATCTTTTTGGCCACATTTTCCTCATCCATAATACCCGGTCAAAGAGCCTCTTGTGATCTTCACTAAGGAACCGCTTCATCCGTCGTCATCGACACATGTATGTGCTGTAATGCAATATGCCATCCTTTTCTTTTCCTTTAGATGTAGAGGCCTCACGTTGACATTTCGGTAGCATCCTGTCCACCACTCCAAAAGTGAAATAAAAGTGACCTACAAAAGCGCACTAGAATGCACAGGACATGATGAAACAGGGGCCAAATGCGCAGAATGTAAAGATTGAATGTTGGGCTACAGGCATTACCCAATAGTGTACATTTTAACAAACACTTGGTAGGCATGACTAGGAAACAAAATCCAAAAACACCCATAAGTTGTGTGAAAGCACTAAACATCACAAAAGTATCATGTAAACCTAGCACTACTAGATGCATAGCACAATCCAAAAGAATTGCAAGAAAAATGCCAACGGAAGCTAAGTAGAGGTATTGCTAGTTTACCTTTGAATTCTTGATAATTAAAAGGTGCGCGCTTGGCCTGCAGGCTAAGATTTGTGCCCTGGTTGACTAGCAAAGGGAGTGTTTCCCTGCTCCATTCGGTGTGCCCCAATTTCTTTTATTTTTATATTTATTTATTTTACACTACCCTAAATTTCATATTATTCTCATGCCAATATTGTTTTCAAAGATGGAATGTGTATGTTGACCTGAGAGAAGTTTTGAAACTAATTTCTTCTCTACTATTCTCTAAACATATCCAAATGATGCATGAAGGGCGTGAAAATGGTATGATATCTAAAAATTTCACGAGATTTAAATATTTCGACTAGCATACTTTTGAGAGTTTGGTGCTCTAAAAATCTCGATTTTTCCTCGAAACACGTGTTTTTCCACTCCCACTCACCTAAGTATAATGGTAACATCCCCAAACTAATTCAATACCCATTTGAAACTTATGTAAGCACATGCAAGACTCTTGTGACCAATGTAATGGATGAATGATGTCGACTCTGCATTAACACACCTAGACTTTAGCTTTGCCAAAAAGAGCTTGAGTTTTATATGTTCTAGCTCAACCGACAGATGACATGCCATTGGAGTTTTAAATGCTGTTCTATATTCTCAAAGCGCATCACCTAGTTTCTTTGCCCAATCTTTAAGTGATGTATTGACCGTAGTCTCGAGAATCTTCTTCAACTCCCTGTTGGATATTTCCACTTGCCCACCAGTTTGAGGATGATATGGAGTCGAGACTCGATGTTTCATTCCATACTTAGCAAATAACGAAGCCAATAGACGATTGCAAAAATGATTCCCACCATTACTAATAATTGCCCTCATGGCACAAAATCTCGTGAAAATGTTCTTTTTCACTAAATGAGTTATCACTCGACCGTCATTAGTAGGAAAAGCCATAGCTTGAGCCCACTTGGATACGTAATCCACTACCACCAATATGTATTGTTGACTATAGAAAGAATGGAACGGTCCCATAAAGTCGATGCTCCAAACATCGAATACCTTAACCTCTAGAATGTTGTTTAAGGGCATCTCATTCCTTCTTGAGATGTTTTCGGCCATAAAGTCGATGTGCATCCTTAAACTATGTAGGCCAATAAAAACCTAATTTTAGTACCTTTGTAGTGAAATGACCTCTCTATACTTCTAGCACACAACGACGTATAATCTGATCTGGACCCCTTATATAAAGAAATGGATCATCCAAAATGTAGTGTTTCAAGTTACTGAAGAATTTCTTCTTTAGATGACTCGAGTATTCTGGTGGAATAATGAAGCATGCTAAATAATTTACGAAATCTGCATACCATGGCATAGCGATAATCTGAAATAAAATCTCATCCAAGAAAACTTCATTGATTTTCTCTATAGGGTCCAGTCTTGTGATTTAAGGCGAGAAAGGTGATTTGCAGCAACATTCTCGCTCCCATTTTTATCTTTAATCTCCGAGTCAAACTCCTGCAACAGAAATATCAATCTAATAAGTCTCGATTTTGCATCCTTCCTACTCATCAGATACTTCAAAACAACATGATTCGTGTAGGCGATTACCTATGACCTAATCAAATATGGCATGAATATGTTAAAGGCGAACACCGTAGCCAAAAGCTCTTTTTCTGTAGTAGCATAATTTATCTGAGTGTCATCCTAAGTCTTATTGGCATTGCGAATGGCATTTGAAGTCTTTTCCTTGCATTGACTCAAAACTGCCCCTACTGAGTGATCACTAGCATCACACATTAGCTCAAATGGATAGTCCCAATCTGGAGCAGCTAAAACTAGAACAGACACCAACGTTTCCTTTAGAGTGTTGAACGTTGTTAAGCATTCCTCCGAAAAGTGAGATGGACCCCATTTTTCCAATAAATTGCGAAATGGTTTCGAGATTTTGGAAAAGTCCTTGATGAAGGCCGTAGAACCTAGCGTAACCCAAGAAACGTTTGTCTCATTTCACTGTTTCCAACGGTGGTAGTTTCTCAATAACCTATATTTTTGCTCTATCTATCTCAATACCCTTTGCTGATATCAAATGCCCCAACATAATCCTTTCCTNGAACAGACACCAACGTTTCCTTTAGAGTGTTGAACGTTGTTAAGCATTCCTCCGAAAAGTGAGATGGACCCCATTTTTCCAATAAATTGCGAAATGGTTTCGAGATTTTGGAAAAGTCCTTGATGAAGGCCGTAGAACCTAGCGTAACCCAAGAAACGTTTGTCTCATTTCACTGTTTCCAACGGTGGTAGTTTCTCAATAACCTATATTTTTGCTCTATCTATCTCAATACCCTTTGCTGATATCAAATGCCCCAACATAATCCTTTCCTGAACCATGAAATGAATTTTTTCGAGATTAGCACAAGGTTGGTGTCCTCACACTGCCACAACACTTTCTCAAATGTTCAAGGTGTTCCTTGATTGACTTCCCAAAGATTGAGAAATCATCCATAAATACCTAAATGATATTCCCCACCATGTCCAGGAAAATAGACATCATACAACGCTAAAAAGTAGTTAAGGCAATGCATAAACCGAATGACATACTTCTATAAGCAAAAGTGTTATAGGGGCACGAGAAGGTAGTCTTATCCTCATCATCTGGTGCTATAAGGATCTGGTTGTACCCTAAATAACCATCCAGAAAGTAGTAGTAAGTACTTCCAACAAACCTGTCCAACATCTGATCAATAAAATGAAGGGAAAAGTGATCCTTCCTTGTGGCGTTTTGTTTGCGATAATCAATGCAAACTCTCAATCCCATGACTATGCACGTAGGAATGAACTCGTTATTTTCATTCTTTTTTTGGCACGACCAGTACTGGACTGGCCAAATGGCTGTCAGATATAGGTTAAATAATCCCTGCATCCAAAAGCTTTAGTACTTCTTTTTTTACCACTTCCTGCATTATCGGGTTTAATCTACGCTGATGCTTAACGGAAGCTTTGTATTCTTCTTTCGTCAGTATCTTGTACATGCAAAAAAAAATGATTGATCCCTTTTATATCCAAAATAGCTCCTATTGCTGTCTTGTGATCCCCGAAGCTCCCTTAGCAACTAATCTTCCTCTAATCCCCGAAGCCCTCTTAGAGATTTCTAGATAATTATCAAAAGTGAATTCTTTTTCCCCAAATACGCATATCGAAGATGAGTGGTTAGTTGTTGAGTTCAAGGGTTGGAGCTTGTCGTATATATGGTAAAGGTTCCGTGGGGTCTTTATCGAGCTCTAGACGTAGTTGCTTGAAGAGTGGTGGTATAGCTGCCAAACAACGTGCACATTCTTCTGCGTCCCTTTTTTTACACCCGTGGGTTGCACTGGTACGTGAATTGGATTTACATAATTCTCAACTAAAATAGGAGCTTCATTCTAGCTAGCATTCTGTTGATCCGGCTGTGGTTGTTGATTTTAAACCTGAACCTGATTCTGTGGTTTTCTTCTGTAATTTCTAAATGTCCTTTCGATTTTGTGATCTATTAGAGCTAGATCAACCTCATCAAGGGCTTGCATAAACCAAGGTGAAAAGAGTCAAGTCATAAGAGAATTAAGTAGTGCAATAATAGGCTAAAAACAACAAAAATAACAGTAAAGACGAATCTAAAATATCAAAATTAACACCGTTATTCCCCGGTAGCAGCGCTAACAATTTGTTACGTTAAAATCTAGCAGCCGTACATGTTCATTGTACAAGTAATAATCGTGATGAGAGAGTTATCGCCCTAGAGGGAATAATGCTCAATTATAGTATATTTTATATATTTAAATTCGTGATTGTAACAAAATATGATTAGATTTCCAACTCCACTATTCAATTTTCAATTTCAATCATCAACTTGTGATAGTTAATTCAGTTCCTGCGATTGTGACGATCGATAACTCCACTTTTATTTACCATTCTTTTCCAAGACATAATAAACATGTGTTTATCACAAGACGATCATATTCCTAGTCTACATTAATATGAAAAACATGCATTGAAGTTTAGAATTATCACACACAACCACACACTTCTTGAATACTAGTCCAAATATTTATTATTCGTATGTTCCATAAACAATGTTCTATCTACCGTGCATTTTTCAACACTACGAATAAGCAACTTATTGCCCTAATAGTATGCAAGCATTAAAACAATGTGATTATGTATGTTTATGGAATCACAATGCAAGAATTAAACTAAAAATACCAAGTCTTGAATTAGAAACTAAGAATCAAAGAGTTTTGTCATTCATCCAATACAATTAAATTTAGCCTGGTATATTGATGTATAAATTAAATGTTAAATAAAAGGAAGTCATCACCCGAATCATTGAATTATGAAGAAAATCCGGAAATCTTCAATTCAAGCTTTCAAATCCGGATCCAAACGATGATTTCTTTGTTCTTCAATGTAAATTCTTTCTTGTTTTCCCCAAAATTCGGCTCTCCCTTCTTCTTCACGAGATTTTACCTTATAAGATGTCCAAAGATTGCCTTGAATTATTTCCAAAACGAAATAAGAAAACTTGGATTTTTTCTAGTTTAATAGTAAGTCGCGCGTCTAGTGCATGATAGCCCAATAATAACTAACCAAGAGGGGGTGAATCTGTTTTTAAAACTTTTTTGAAAAATTAATCTAAATGTAAGCAAGTAAAGACTAAATAGATTAATTTAAATAATAAGCACAAATATAAAAGCAATAAGTAAAAATGAGAGATGATGCAAATGATATTATTGTGGAGGTTCGATCTAAAGCAATGATCTACGTCCTCTGTTACCAAGCTCTCCGGCACGAGCAAGGCCTTTTCACTATGTTGATTGACTTATGGTGCAATTCAACCCTTTACAATACTTCTGGCGACTTACAAATAAGGAGCATCGATCCTTAGACAATGTTGAACTTTACGAGACCTCAACACGACCTATACTATTAAGCTTTATGGGACCTTAATATGACCCACATGATGACTTACAACAAAGAGCACTGATCCTCATACAATGTTGATTTTTAAAGGACATTAACACAACCCACGCTTTATCAAAGTCATTTTACAATGAAATTTGTATCTTGATAAATAATACAAACAAATTAAGTTCTAAGAGAGGCTAACACTTCAATGAATAGTAATAAATGATAGGTCAAGTGTTAGATGAAATTTTTTGATGAATATGAAGTTAAAAATTAGATTCAATCAATCAAAGTGTTTCAATGAGAAGATGAAGAAATAAATACAATGTAGGTTAAAAAATCTTCTCCAAAAATATATCTATTTCAATAGATAATTGTAATAAATTAAGTACTAAGAGAGAAATGAGAGACTTTGATGAATATGATGATTTTACAAGTTTAATTCAATCAAACAAAGTTTCAATATGATGAAGAATAAGAAGAAGAAGAAGTTTATGCAATGTAAGTGTAAAAATCTTTTTCAAGAATATCTCTCTCTTTCAATGAATAATTTGTGATAAATTAAGTAATAAGAGAGAAATTATAAATTTTTATGAATATGATGTTTACAAGTTTGATTCAATCAATATTTCAATATGAAGAAATAGAAAAAATTTATGCAAAGAGAAATGAAAAACTTTGATGAGAGAAATGATTCAAGAAGTTTTGATTCAACATTCAAAGTTTTTATTATGAAGAAATAAATGAAATGAATGTAAAAAGTAAGATCAAAGAAGATATTTTACAAATA
>CAIGRL010052831.1:0-11495 GCA_903798325.1 Fraxinus xanthoxyloides
GCCTTTCATTTGCATTTGGTAACGATTCATTTGGATCTTCTTGCGGGACATCGCTCCCCGATATATCTTCCTCGCGTATTGGTCTTAATCTAATACTTCCAGCACTACTCGGACAAGACATCTATGCAAAATAGATAGATTATAAATCTGCATAATTAATAACATAAACTGGCGATGACACTCAGTTAATAAGCCTATTTGACACTAAACTAAGCCAAATTAAAGGGCCATCTTTTCTCCTAAAGATGCAAATTTACACATATGTAACCCATAAAGAAATGAAGAACTATATTCAAATCACATTTCACAGGGCAAAGCAAATCTCTCCACATAACTATATTCAAATTAAGAAGTCAAAGCAAATCTCTTCACAGTGGCATATATATTGGGCCTATTGCGCACTAATCTCCAAGTTATAAGAATCTTAAATCAGTCAAAAGTAAATCACTCGACGACTTTATCTTTTTGGTTCAAATATCTGACATATGGAAGAAAATTTGTCATTGCCTTTCATATCTATCAATGCAGGGATTCAACATGCTTAACTATTTTCATATCTCAGCAATTTCACAATACTGTAGAAACTCGAATCAAAACAACATCATCACTTAACTTTGAGCGTCCTGCACTTTTCCACTTTTTTATCTAAAAACACAGGTAATTTCATAAATCAGTAAACCAGTTCAGACAGTAGGTATTATTAAAGCTGAGAGTTGAATTTAAACCAGTAAACCAGGTAAATTTAAACATTACAGAGATAATAAATTGGTTTGGAATGAGATAGTTAGATGCCTTAAAAACTGAGAGAGAGAGAGAGATTTATCGGGGCGACGGCGAGGCTGAGAGTTAAGACGGGGCGACGGCGAGCTGAGAGTTGAGACGGCGAGGCTGAGAGTCGGCGAGAGAGAGAGAGAGAGAGAGATTTGGGAGATTAGAGTTGAGTTTAGTTAGCTTCAAGCGGCTTGTGAGTTGTGTCATCTCTACCAAGTTTTTAATTTTAATTTTTTTTATTATTATTTTTTTATAACTCGGGTTGCGGGGAGGGGCATCCTCGCCCCGCCCCGCGACCCGAGGCGCGGCAGCAATCCTCCCACGCCAACCCATCGGGGAGGGTTTTTTTCGCCCCATTCGGGGCGGGGTCCCGTCGGGACAGAGCGGAACGGGTTTTTTTGCTATCTCTAATGAAGACCACCATCTAGGTCGAGGAAAAGTAATACCTCGTCTCTTAGCTATCTCCAAGAAATCCACATCCTCGGCCTCTATCTACATTAGGAACAATAGGCTTCAAAACTTCCAACATATCATTGAAAAATCCATTATGCATCCCAACATCCCCTACAACCTCCATGCTTCCAAATTCTTCACTTGCACCTGCTACTGGCAACTCAGGAGTTTTAGTGAATACCTGGGTCTCTCCAGTTTTTTGCACATCAGCATTTTTCCCAACCACAACATTTTCCTTGCGCATCTTCTCCATCGAATCTTCACCCAAATTTACGACGATTAGTTCCTCACCAATTTCTTCTGTTTCCATATTGATAATTGATATCATTCATATTATTGTCTCCTTCAACTTTGATTATAGCGGGCTCCGTTTCACCAAGAGGCATGGTTTCACCATCCTATTCCAATTTAATATCCTCTTCAGAAACCCCTTTCTTCTTCCACACGGAGTCATTATCCAATTCCTCCTCCAAAACCTGATTTTTTCCTCAATTCATCAACTCCAATTATTGTAAATCTTGACCTACTGATTTGACCCAGAACTAAAAAATGATTAGCAATATATACCTTGCGACGAACGGTTAGAAGGCATCCGCCGATGCGTCCATGAGAACGAGTTCACACGTGTCAAGAGTGTTCGGGCCGTATGAGTCGACTCGAAAGACGAGTTCACCTTTGCAGTCCTAAGCAGTGTAGCCATCGCCGACGAAGAAAAAAGAGGTATTCGAAACAGTTAGATGGGTTTCATCCTTGTATACGAAACCTTCTTCTACAATTACTCCACTTTTCATCTCTCTCCATGGGGGATTGATTTGGTTTCTGTATTGGGAAAATCTCTTGGAAAGATTTCTTGTGGTGGTGGAGGACGCTCAGAGGGCGAGAGAAGAAGAGGAGAGAGAAATCGTGTTTATTTTTATTTTTGGTTATTTTAATAATTTATTTGAACTCATTTGCACTTTTTAAAAAGTTTAGGAGTAAGATTGCAATTTTTTTTATTTTCTTCTCTTTATTTTTTTGTTTTATTTAAATCGAAGTGTATATTGGTCATTTTACATTTAAAAATGGTGAAAATGATGTTTTCGCAATGAAGCATTGAAATAAGGACGAAAATGAAAAAAAAAAAAGAAAGAAAAGGAAATGTGAGGACGTTTTATACAAAAAATGTCAAAAGTAGAAACGTTTTGTGCTATTAAGCCTTTTAAGATTGCTAAAAACTCGTTTGGTCTGTTATTTTAAAAAGATATTTTACAAAACAGAAAATTAGAAAATACATTTGGTTCGAAATTTTTTTAAAATGTTTTATGATATTTTATTCAATAAATTTGATTATTTAATAAAAATAGAACAATTTCATCTTAATATATTATCAAGTAATACATAAATCTTACTATATTTTTTCTTGTTTCAAAAGTAAAACAAAAATAAATAATAAATTGAGTCCAAATATAAGAAATAAAATAAAAATTAACGCGTCTACCGATAATGTTTTTATCTATGTTCATTCAAATGTTTTTTTTTTGTAAATTTTCATGTATATAATCATTAAGAGTTTGAACTACTTTTATTTTTTTTCATAATTTTTATATATTAATTTTTAAAATTTTAGATTTTATTTGTTAGAATTTCATATTTTTATTTTAAAAAATGAAATTTTATTTAAACGCTTGTTTTTCATGTTTTAAGTGGGTTTAGATTTTTCATTTTAAACATTCAAAACGTAAAAAATTTGTTTTGAATTTCATGTTATACATTTATCCTTCTTTTCAAAAATGTATTTTTACTTTTTGAAAATGTTAGATCAAACATGTTTTCAGTATTTTACAAAATTTAAAATTGAAAATAGCAAACCTAACGTACATTTCTGTTTTCCCTCCCAAGTTGGCTTCATATTTATCTGGGCTTTCTACTTTGGGTCAATCGCTACTAATTAAATAAAAAGCCCATTTAAGGGCACGTGAGTGTAACGCGCACACCTATTAATCCCTAGAAGAAAACACAGTCCATTATTCGTCAGTTCGCCCTCTCAATCTTCTATCGTCGGTCGCCGCTCCGTGCTTCTGCATTTGTGCTTTGTCGCCATGGTTTCCGGCAAGAAGACGGTAACTCCGATTTCGCTATCTTATTTATACACACACATATATGTATAAACGCACGCAAGCACTTCGTTATTAGTATTGTTTCTTAATTTTGTTAGCATTGTAATTACAAATTTGTTGTAAATGGGAACGCAGAAGAAGACTCATGAGAGCATAAATAACAGGCTGGCTCTGGTGATGAAGAGTGGCAAATACACTCTTGGTTATAAGACAGTCCTCAAAACCCTTAGAAACTCCAAAGGTTTTTTTTCCCGAATTAATTGAATCTATATTTAGGATATTGTGAAATAATGATTTAAAATTTTGGGAAACTAATATAACAGGGAAGTTGATTTTGATATCAAACAACTGCCCACCCCTGAGAAAGTCTGAGATTGAGTATTATGCCATGCTTGCTAAAGTTGGAGTCCATCATTATAATGGAAGTAAGTTCTTATTACCGTCTTCAAACTTTTAGTATATGTCAATACTTTAAAAAAAAATTATAAATTGAATTATTGTTCTATTATCATAATACTGGATTAAGAGTTTTAATAATTGTGTCATTTTTATTTCTTTTTGTTGGGATGCCTGAAAGAATATTGACAATTAACCAAGATTCCTGATAGAATATTGACAGTTAACCAAGCTGAAATAAGCAAAACATTATCTTCATGCTCAGATTCTTACATTCAATGGAAGTGATGGCTGAAAAACATTATCTTCATGCTCAGATTCTTATATTTCATAATTTTAGATGGACTTTGATGTCTACATCTGGGGTTGTTTGAATTTTAAATTGGTTGTGGTATGATTTGAGTGTTTTAACTTGTTGATTTGCCATTACCAAATATTTCCGTGTTTTGAAAGGCCGTAGGGAGTTGTTTCTATTTATCTTTTTGGAGTTTGTGTTGTAATTTTCGAATGTCTAGATTTGTTTGAGTGACGAATTCTTTTCGGTCCAGCTTCTTTTATTTTAAAAAGTACACCTGGTTTGATCTGTAAGTTTCCAGATTGCATATTAAATAAATTGAGGTTTGAATAATTTGTAATGCTGAAATTTACATGTTAGTGATGCATTACAGAATTTAATTCCCAAGCTACGATTATGTTGTATGTTATTTCTTATTAGATGCATTTTAAAACTTATTGTTGATCCGTCGTATCTGACTGACCTCCTTCTACTCGGCCTATAATTCTGTTGCCATAGTTGTTGCTTGATCATAGGAGCACCTGTAATGAGAATATTTTTCAAATTTACCATCTACTTATAAAACTAATTATGTGATATACTCTATTTTAGACAATGTTGATCTGGGAACAGCGTGTGGAAAGTATTTCCGAGTGTCATGCCTCAGCATCGTAGATCCAGGTTTGAGAACTTTTTCCTTAACCACTTTGAAGTAATTTTTTTTTAACCACCCCCGTGCGCACACAAAATACAGCTAACTGAATGATGTCCGACTTGTATTGCTATTGATTTTATAGGCGATTCAGATATCATAAAGTCTCTGCCAGGAGAACAGTGAGATTGCCAATTAATCCATAGAACCAATAGAGCCATCTTTTTTATGGGTTATGATATCTTCTGTTGAAATTGTTAGCTGGTATTGCATTAGGAGATTATTACTTTGAACTGATTACATGGATGAGGCTTAAAACTATGTTTTCTTATTGATCATTTTGTCTCTAAATATGTGGGCATTCAGTTGTACTAATCAAATAGCTCGTTTGATTTTAATCACAAGGGCTTTTTGGCTCACTTGGGGTTGTTTGGTAGGGCTTTTACTTCGGGCAACTAACAAAAATGCCGTCTTTTGAAAAATCATATTAAAAATATTTTGAAAGTAAAAAATACTGTGTAAAATTAGGTGCCATTTTTTTTTAAAAAAAAGCGACACAATGTCACTTTTTAAAGTCATGTGTTGCTTTTTTATTTAAAAATTGCATACAAGGTCACTTTTATTAAAAAATGATATTTGTCCATAGAAAAAGTAATAAAAATTTCAGGAAAGTGACAAAGATTAAAAGAAGTGATTAAAATTCAAGAACAGGGACAAAATATCAATTAAAATATTGAAATCAGTTAATAAAGCGTTGGAAATTAAAAAAAATGTGGCACAACCACTGCTCCTCTTCCCTCTCATTTCACCGTCAAGCATCTTGAAATCAGTGCATTTATAAGATTTTGATTGAGTATCTTTAAATGAGTTTACCGTCACTATCATCTACCAACTTAGCCAACATATTGACCTCCACTTAATGAAGATCACAACACGAGAACAAGCTGTAACTTTTATTATATTAAACAACCTGTAACATGTATTGTTCTGTAGCACGAGGACTTGAAACCAGCATTCCCCGGCCAACAAGATGGACCATACCTATTGGTATAATTAGAGGACTCTACTACCTTCCCATCAAAAATTATATTGGAAGTGACAATAACTAGAAAAGTTACAAAAAATAAAAGGAAGTGACAAAAAGTGATAAAAATTCAAAAAGTAATAAAACTCAAAAAAGTGGCAAATAATAAATAACACAGTCTAAACAACATTATTTGTATGTCTCATATAAAATGACTTCAAATGACTATTATTTAGCCATTGAGACAAGAAATACACAATTTGTTTGAACTATGTTATAATTTGTCTCTTAAAACCCTTGCCTTCACCATTCCCAGCAATTACTAACTTCCTTCCAGTTCAATTTTGCTCTTCAATTAAATTTTCTTTTTCAATTTGTTCCACACACTTAAAACAATTGAGCGAGCAAGCGCTTGGGATAAGGAGACATGCCTAGAACGTAGAATTTAGGCTTGGAAGTATCAATTTCATCAAGAATCTGAAAAATCATTTTATACTCCCAGTCAAGGCCCTAAGACATTCGAAGTCCTATGTGATAAATTATTACGAAACTCTTAAGTATAATTTTCAATAAGCTCATCGATCTCTTTAGTATCATTCACGTCTATTCAAATTGATTTTTCATATTATTTTTGAAAAATGAAATGAGATATTTTAAAATAAATAACTTATTTTTAACTTTCATAATTTTTTTAAAAAATTATAAACTTACTAAAAAACTATTGGAGATTTTTTTTAAAATTAAACTCATGTAAGTGTCCAAGTGTTTTGGGCATCTTATTTAGTCTATCATGTTATTTTGGTCATCTTTTAAATGGAATAAAAGACCCAACTCAAGAAAGAAAGGAATTTTTTTGTTGAATTTTTGGGCTTTTAATTTTTTGAGGCCCCTCTAGAATTGAGGGCCAAGGCAATGGCCTAGGTTGCCTTGGGCCAGGGCTGGCCCTACTCCCAGTATCGTTGCCACTTATTCTCTATTTCGTAGATCTGATATGCTCTCCTCGCTTACTAGCATTTAGTTTTTCTTCGTCCACCACTTCACCACTAAGCACTTCCAAGTTTATCACGTATTCTCAAATTTATACAATTGGTGAGTTGAACATCACGTGAAGTGGTCGAGAACTTCTATTGATGATGAAGAAAAGGTAGGCAACTGCGGGTGGAGGAGAAAAATGTAGCTAAGCAAAGGAGGCGACGGTTGTGGTGGTATTGGAACTAAGTGAAGTTTTATGGTGGTTTGAATTTGAGTTAATATTGTTTGATTGTGTGAGGACGGAGTGGTGGAGGTGGATGAAGGAAGAGTGAGCGAGTTATTGTGGAGGATAGAGTGGAATGAATCATCATTATCTCCTTTGGGATTTTCTCCAATCTGCTATGGGTTTGGGGGTTGGATTTGGACGTAATTACTACGTGATTTATAGTTTTAATTTTAAATCAAATATCTTATTTTTTATGAGGTACTTGACCTAATTTTCCCTTTTACTCCTACGTCTTGTAGAACATCTTAGCTATGCTTCTAGCTCTTTTAACTATGCCAAACGGGCCCCTAATCAATAGCCATGGGCTTGGTCAGGCATGATCCATTATCCATGGCCTGGTCATGGCGACCCAACCCACCCAGTTATGATGGTCTGTGGCATGGCCGCGCTGTGCAACATCCCTAACATGTCTTATGTTTTTTGTACGTGCCCTGCATGGCCCAGGCTGCGTGGGGTATTTGTACATCATAACACGTGGTACACAGACTCAGATGTGTAACATTTACCCAATTACGTGTAAGGCTACCGATTGCCAACATTCTCAACCACATAGTACATCCTACCTTTACCCTCTCAAATTAGCCCTAAATGATACATTTATCTTGTTTGGTATAATTTTTTTAAAAACTTATTTTTAATTCTACATTCCTAAAAAAAAATATATAAAAAAAATTGTACGTGAATTCATATTTTTTCTAATTTTTAACCACACATTTTTTTAAAAAAAATTCACTTTTCACGAAGTTCTTGTTTGGTTTTGTTTTCTAAAGTTCATTTTTCACATATTTTTAATTGCACATTATCTTAGCCCCTACTTGGTAGAGATTACAATATGTTTTTAGTTGATTTTGATAAAAAGATGAAATATGTGATTGAAAAGTCGTAGGTCCTATGAAATGTGTGATTAAAATTGTTTATTGACTTTCATTTGAAATTTTAATCCAAATCAAATAAGAGCTTAATAATATAATTTTATACGTGAATTCGTAACTTTTTTTTTTTAAAATTATACATTCTTAAAAAAAACCACTTCGTACAAATGACATGGTCGATTTAGATTATTTGAAAATAAATTTTGTGAAATGTGACATTTTGGGAGAGTTGAATAATCTATGCCAAATAACAGTAAAAACTTAATCTAAAAAAAAATCTTTACCAAACATAACGAAATCTATTTCGAAAAAGTTACCTCAAACATACCCTGAATTTCTACAAAAATGCTGCTCTAGCGCCTGTAAAAGGTCTGACAAAGCTCAGCTCTTACACGAGGTGTGGGACCCACCTCGTTAAAAAAACCCCCCAAAAAACCCCACCCCACCCCTGTTTGTGAGCTGATTTGTACGAGGTCGGGCAAAATGGCCGGCACCCCAGCATTGCTCTAATTTCTAATATATTAAAAATTCTTTCTACATTAACAGTTACTATTTATGTTTGTTAATGACAATTATTCTTGCTGTGTAAACTATAAATAGTCAGATAAATAATCGTAGCTTTTTTGCGAAAACATATCATGGTTGGCCAAAAAATGATTGTTTTTTCTCCAAATAAATCAATGCTAAGTGGAAAAATGAATTGGTTGTGCGATTTAAAAACATTTCAATTGATCTGTCAATCTTTGACGGTTTTGGAATTGTTAAACCTACATTATCGACATATTAATTTTGCACTCGACATCAATTTTTATAAAATCCCATTTTAAGTATTAAAATTTTGATATTGGTACGGATTAAAATTAGATTTTAATCTAAATCAAAGTCAAATAATTAATATTAACATCTTTTATGGGTCCCACAACTTTTCAACCACACGTTTCAAAAATTTATATCACAATATACCATTAATCTAATTTTAATACCTCTCAATTATCTCTTTCTATCCTTAAGAACCGACTTTAACTAATTGATTTTTCCCCATTTTTGCAGATAACTTTGCCACATAAAATGAGATAATCCAAATTTATAATTTTTCAAAAAAGAAATTAAAAAATCCAAATCTGTAAATATCGGTGATCAACATTAGCTGGCATTGCCAGTTGCCCCTCTTCTCATTAATATTCTACACCATCCCCTATAATGTATTTGTATCAATATATATACACAACCCAACCCCCATGCACAACCACAGTCAAACTCTCTACTTTTCCATTATGCCAAATCCAGAATTGGGTGATTACATTGGGGCGGAGAGTTGTGTTGAGATGAAAACTGACCTTGATACGGATGTCGCCTGCTTAAACAATCGGCGGCTGATTATGCATCGAGATACAGCGGATAAAATTTATCCGCCGCCGATTCCCTTGCCGGCGCGCACTGGAAACTTTCCATCTCACGTGCCGTGGGTGATGAAAAAGTATTCCACGAGTGATGGGGGATTGATTATCAGAGAAGAAAAAGTGAAGCGCCAAGAGTATTTTGAAGCGCACAGGTTCAATGGGAGGCTTGTACTGAATTTAGTCCCCTTTGACGACGACGTTCTGGATGAGCATGCAGAAGACGAAATTGTTGTTGATGATGATGATCAGATCCATGAAATTGACGGTCAGGATACGAAAACAGAAGAAAATCTAACGGAGGAGAAAGAAGCAATGGTGATGAAGGAGTCTGATCAATGTGGAGGTGGGACCGGGTACAGTATTTATAGTAGTATGGAAGCAAACCATTGTGGGCTTGCGGTGGCAGTGCCAACGTGTAGGCCATACCTAACCTCCCCCACCCCAAACCCACGCCTTAGACCTGCAAGTTATTTTATTGATTAATTAGTAAATAGGAATTTAATAAGCGGTTGATTTTGATAAAAGTTGATAAAACGTGTGGTTAAAATTAAATGTTGATTATAACTTCAAATTTTGATCAATATTTTTAGCTGAACCAAACATGGGCTAAAAACTTGAGTTCACAACGAACGTCTCAAGATGCAAATTGATATGTTAGCGCAAGAGACTGAAATCTAGTTTCCTAACTCTAGAAGTCGTGCTCACTAAGTGATTGTATCGTTCTAAATTCGTCGTGACAATATGAATTTAAGTATTAATCTTCGTCTAGGTCCTTGAAAAACGACACTACAAATCGTGGAATTGTTTATCAAATTTATCCTCTGAAACTTGAGGAGATAGTATAATAAAAAGATTCAAGATCCTAAAAAGAACAAAAGTTATAGGACGTGTACCATTACGTAAGATTCAAGAATTGCATTACTCTTAGCGTTTGTTTGGCCCCCATTATTTTCAATCTCATTTTCGTTTTTCGTGGCTCAACGTATTAAATTATTGTTTAGGTCTGATAACCACAATCCCCATATTTGTCTATTGTAAAGAGTGTTCTACTCATAATTGTCATCAATTTACATTTGTGCCCTTGACATTACGGTGGTAAAATTAATGTAAATTGAAGACAATAGACTTAGAATAGGGAGGAAAGTGTGTCCAACCACGATCAACATTCCATAAAGGGGAATTAAATTCTGATAAAACATGTTCAACTTTTGCATTTTTATTGATTTTTCACTGAAGATTAATGAGATTTTGTACACAAAATGAGCTCCAAACGGGGGCTTAATGTTTATTTTTTGTTACTACGGTTAAAGGTATTTTTTCATCGACACTTGAGATATGTCTGAATATAAAACTATTTTCTATGCAATGCAAATTATATTTCCCTGGATTTTTTATATAAAAAAATAAAGAGTTAGTCCATTAGTAAATATTTGAACTTCAGATTTTTTAAAACATGGGCGTAGTGATGTCAAAAAGGCTCGGACAACTCGGTCATGGCACAGAAAAAGCACGAGTCGGGCCGGTTCATTGCTCGATGGGGCCGAGCCGAGGCTCGGACCAAGCCTCCATTTTGGGGTATCATCTCGAGCGAGCCCGACCAGTGTGACTCGACAGACCGGCCCGCGAGCTGTTTTTATTTTTTTTTATTTTTATTTAGATGTATTTTTTATATATTAATATTTAATTATTATTTATAAAACCTATAAATTGCACAAAATTTAATATACATTATAAAAAATTATAGATTTATAACGACTTTTTTTTTTTTTTTAAAAAAAGAAAAAACACGAGCTAGTTCTGCTCGGGCCAGATTCGGCCCAGCTGAAAGGTTGGGCCGAGTCTCTTGGTCGAACTTCTGCTCAGCTTGGCTCGGGCTCAAAAAAAACTAGTACCTGTTTTGTTTGAGTCAAGCCCGAGCTTTGAGCTCGTTGACATGGCTACGTGGGCATTGAAAAATGGTCTTCTTATTAGTTATTTATTTTTCATGGATTTGATCTTAGTTTTTGGGAGAAACAAATTGACACAAATCGAATCCATTGAAAAACCACTGGAAACCAAATAGCTTTACTTTTGTCAATCAACCTTTACCAAGATTGAAGTTTAACCTTCAACGCAGCAAAGTAGAGGGTCTTGAACACAATTAGTAGGATGGTAACAAATTTCATAATCAATTGTAAAAAAAATGAACCTTTTCCATTTAAAATGAAGCCAAACGTAAACAAAAAGATCCAAAGATTTAAAAAAAATTCGAGTGGAAAATTATACCAATCAAATACACTCAATTAACAATTCTCTGTAA
>CAIGRL010052837.1:0-15185 GCA_903798325.1 Fraxinus xanthoxyloides
CATTAAACCAATCCTCGTGGGAACTATACTCGAAATTTTAGAATTTTCACTTTATTACTTGTCAACGAACCATACACTTGCGGTGATTTAAATTCAAAACACATTTTTGTGAACAAATACTAAAGGGTATTATTATGTAGATCTACATAGAAACCAATCATAGGGTTAAATATCATAAGTGGAGATTGAGAATGAGTATGACGGTCAGATTTCTATCCCACTAGAAAAGTTATGTTATTTGCCTAATTTTCTTGCTTTTTAAATTAGATTGTGAAAATTCTGACATGGAATCTATACTGGGTGTATTCGTATGCTCATTCCATATTTAAGATATTTTTCAGATACTTTACTGATCGGAGTTAAATGTTGGAACTCTTGACAGAGTCCGTGTCCCTGGATCAAGAATTTTATTTTCTTTCAATATTTAGCATATATTTTAAAATTATTTTGCAATCAGAATTTTATTTTAAAAATTGATTATTTCATTAGTGGATTGAATTTATTGGATATATTATGAGACAACAAAATAGCTTATTTTATTCTACAGTTTTTTTTATTTCAATGTGTCAATCAAATTTTATAATGGCTAAATGAATTGATTGAGTAATTTGGGGACATAGGTTTCGGGCGTTACATCTTGAACACTAGTTCTTCACACAACCTCCTAATTTTCTTCTGGTTAAACTGTTTGTAGTTGTCCGTGACCATGGAATGGGAAATTTGCTTTAATTAACTTGGTAAAGTAGGCAATAGCAACAATGGCATAGCAAGTGTCGTCTCTTTCTCTAAGGAAATGCCCTTGAAGTCAAAGCCCCACTTGGAAAATGGTCATAGGTTAGTAACAACTCTAAGTTCATGAGGTGGTTTCTGAGGAATTATGGTAAAACACTTGCACTTGTTACACCTCCTACCACGGTACATACATCTATCTTCATCGTAAGCCGGTAGTGTCCATATTTCAGGACCTTTTAGTACCAATTCTTAGCCTCCGGTATGGTTTCCACATATCCCTTCATGGACCTTTTTCAAGATGCAATCTAGTTGTTCCCCTATGATGTACAAAGAAAAAGCATGGAAAAGCAACGCTTGTAGAGCACCTCGTCTTGGCAAACAAAATGAGCGGCTCTTCTTCGCAACTTATGAGACTCTTCCTTTGTGTAAGAGTTTGATCCTTGAAGTATTCAATGATTAATTTTATCCATGCATGGTGCTCTCTCTATCCATATTACCTTGTTTTTAGATTACCTTGTTTTTAGATGGATTTACCAGATGTGCGATAGGCACAATATTGAGTAGCTCGGAATCTTTATTATTGTGGATAGAGTTTATGCTTTAGCATTATTAACCAATAGGATTTGTATGAGTTCTAGATTTTACCTGGTTTAGATATGCAGTCACACTCTTTTTCCTTTTCATAAGGTTACCGTTACCTTGACTCACTTCCAAGTAGAAGTCATTATTTATTACTAACCTATTCATTTACATTTCCTTAGCAAGCTAAAAGAGCTTTTATTCTATAGCATTCTTCTAGGCTTTGAAATTGAAAATTACCACACTATTGTTCTTATAGCCTTATGGTCCTCAGCTTCGCAAAACATTGACTAAAAAAGAGTAATTTTTTGCATATTTAGGGTAATGAGTCCTTGTATCCTGAAGGGCATTGCTTGCGTTGTGGATAGGAAGTTGTTTATTGCCGTGCTCCTTTTACCAAAATAGAGCTAACAAACTCCTCAAATACTGTTAAATATAGAAACAAAGCTTCTCTATCTTTAAGCTTCAAAATAGAAGCGCCTTGCCAAGGTAGTCCTTCAATGCTTGAAAGGTAGCCTTGCATTCTTCTTTTCATTTAAGTTTTTTTTACCTCTTTTAATGACTTTATAGAATGGGAGACACTTAACAGCAAACCTGAAAACCAAACAATTGATAGTTGTGACACGTTCAGCGAGGCTTTGTACTTTCTTTGGATTTTGGGAATGATTGTATGCATATCAAGGAATTTATCATTTTTGAGGTGATGCAAAATATATATTTTATGATGTTTAACCTCATATTACATTTCCTCAAGATATGGAAAGCATTTGTAAAATTCCATTTAGGTCAAAAAATCTACTACAAGTCGAGGAAATCTAACAAAGATAATATTAGATCGGATAGCTGTTACCACGGAAGTCTATGTGGATGACCTCGATCAGTGGTAAAGAATATGGCATCTCTTGTAGCAGTAGAGACCTCAATCAGTGGTAAAGAAAGTGTGATCTTTATGTGGATGATATATGTGGATTTAGTTATAGCATGAACATGAAACTTAATAACTCGTTCCTTGTTGTTGCATTTGTCTGTTGATCAATTCTAGGTATAGGAAAGCTATCATTAGGACATGTCGATTTACATTAGTGAAATCAATACAAATTCTAAACTTTTTATTGAGCTATCTGCCAACATCAGGTAAGAAAATTCTATTTGGGTACTTAGCCTCTTTTATGAAGTTATTTACAATAGCTTTCCTGCATATTCTTTTAAGGCCTCATTTTTCTCTGGGCTTAAAGGCCTTCTCTTTTATCGATTGGATCTATTTCAAACTTATGGCAAGCAATTGTAGTGTCGATTCCTACAATGTTGTCATGTTCCATACAAATATATCCAAGTTTTAGCTTCAAAAATCCTTTCATGGTGTCGTTTGTTTCTTCAATGGTCTCTCCTTATTTGAAGCACCTTAATAGGCTCATGTGCATCAATGGAAAAGCTTTCCAACTTCTCTATTGGGACAATTCAGGAGTCAAATTGTGTTATATAGGAATCTAGATCATCATAGGCCTCCACCTCTCTTGACACATTCTTTTGAATTTTATCTTTGATTAGAAGCATTCGTCATTTCTTTCAAAGTTCGGAATCCACTTCATCTATCTCCACCTTACCTTACAAAAGGTTTGCCATCATTACATATGTCCCTTGCTCAGAAGCCAGTTCTTATGCCTCTTCTATAGGGACAAAGATTTCAAAAAGTGCTGACTTACCTATTTCGATGTTTAACATCACCATGTTGATCACACGTCCCACCATTTTGGCGTAACATTTCCTTAACTTAGGTTGATTACCTCTCACTGTGGGCATCCCATGAGTTGTTGAACTTGCATGCATAGGTGATGTATTGGGATGGTGACTATCAAAGGTTTTTCTTCCATAGTCATTACTAGGTTAATGTACCCCTTGGGGTAATATAATCATGAGAGAAGCCATAGACATGTTCGTCCAATAGGTTAGTGAAGTCTACATTTGCATCTTTTCATGTGTTCTAAAAAAGAATGTTTATGGAGCTACCATTATGTACGAGCGTCTTTTAAAGCTTTCTGAGCTATCACATTTTGGGACCACCAATGCATGCCTACCATCATCTCTTAAGTCTTTTCTAAGGTTCTGGTAGTCTGCATAGGAATCAAGCTGCATTGTCTCTATGAGATTGATTTTGCTACTTCAATTGCTCGCACTTCCTAAGCAGTAGAATGGTTTCTTCTTTGGGTATGGCGAAGGTTTTGTTGACCAACTCCTTCGTGATCTTTACGATTTACAAGGTTCACAATGTCGAGGCAATCGTCTATATAATGTCTATAGCTCCGATGAATTCTGCAATGATTAGATGTGGATATCTGATTATGTGGACTATCGATCCTAGTCTTTTAAAATATGAATGGTTGGGTCTGCATCACTGTAACTCGAAGGAGGCAACACATATAGAGAATAGGATGTATAAATTTTCCTGAAGGTGGGATATGTGTGGTGGACATGTCCCTAGTGCTGACATTTGAATGGCCCCTAGAGATCGAAGAAATGTAACTCCAATTTCATTATCCGGGTGGAGCTTTAGTCTGACTTAGTACAATAGCATATCATGCCTTCATTATAATACTCTCCTTTTAAGCTCGATGATGGGATTGACCGTGCAGATCCAGTCTAGTCTCACTTTCGCTTTTGTTTGTGTTCATCCTTAAGTTTGTATGGAGTTCATTTCAAAGCCTCCGCTAATGGATCTAAGCCTGTGAATGATTCCATTTGGTTCCAACTCATTGAGAATTGGAATTGAACCAAAAATTAATGATGGAACCATTTAGTTCATATATGGAACCAAATCGAAATTGAATAGTTCTCGAACTAGACTTCAAAAAAAAGTTGTGTTGTTAAAAAAAATTGAAAATGGGTTAAGTGAATAATCAGACAAAAATGGAATCTAAGCCCATGTTTGGTGGTCATTTTTTTCGAAAACTATTGCTTTGAAAAGTGAGTTTGGATAATGTGTGATTAAAAAATAAAGAAAAATTTTAAATTTATGTGTAGTATATTTTATTGCATAAATGTATGATTGAAAATAAGTAAGTAGAAAAAAGAATTTGGAAAGAAAATAAAAAAAAAAATTGGATAACCAAAAGTTCTAGTAAGAAGAACAGAGAAGCAAAGCTATTCCAGCCATGAATCAGTGTTTTTTAAAATAAAATTGTGCTAAATTAAACAATTCAATGCAATTCCAATCCGGATCAACTGGTTCGAGTATTTTCTTTCCCACTCCTACATGGTGTAAAGGACCTTTGCGTTGGAGATGTATTCACAAAATTAAATTATCTCTTTGACTTGTACACTTCGTGTCACATGTCAAAGTGGCATTGGAATAGCCTAATTCTAGCATTGAAGAATTGTCTCTTCAACTCTAGCTAACTATTAATGCACCTAGAGGAAAGCTAGCCATACTACATCATCACCCCTTCAAGAGTATCTCTTCGACTTGTACACTTCAATTGGGTTCTATAGAACTCTAGGTGCTTTTTTGGGTTTCTCTTTTTTAGGTATATGGCAAGAACTTCGACATGATAAAGCCATGGGAAGCAAGATCATTGTGGATCTCCATGGTGAAGGCAAAGTCCTCAATGCCTTCATCTATCATGGTTGTCCAGTGGGTCCAACTGCTATCATCTTATGTGGCTTCCACCTCGGTACAGGAGAAAACAGATGAGAGTGGACTTAGGATATTACATCATGTTCTCTTATCGCTTCTTTGACTGCTATTTTCTCGCTCAAATTCCTAGTTAATGACTTTATTGCTTATTGTTGTACATTTCATTTAGTGGCCTATTTTCGTCAAGGTGAGTCCAATCTATCCAACACAATTATAGACTTAGCTAGTCCAGGCTCTTGTTCATATACATGTGGAAATTTAGGCTCTTCAGTGAGTTGGCTTATAACTTGAGCACTTGCAGTGTGGACTTATGAGGTGTTCGTTTGTACATCTCTTAATGACAGTTTTTCCTACCTCCGGGGCCTTTTACAAAAAAGTAGTTCATCTCCTCTTCTTCCTATTTTTGCCTCCAAGGATCTTGAACAAACTATTGGTTTGGGAGGGGCATAGTAGTATGAGGGGATAAATGCATAATTTACATCCCTTGAAATTGCATTTGTAGCTATATGAAATCTTGCATGGCAGCTTAATAGGCAACATTATTTTCCGCCATTTACCTCTTATGGAGTGGCAATAGTTCTCACTTCTCGGAAGATATGGACAATCGCTTCCTTGGACCTCCTAGCATGATGTGGGGGACAAAAGACTTCCACTCTGATATTTTGTTGTCATCTTCAAGAGAAGCCTTTTTGTGGATATATAGAACTGACTTTCGCTAAACTTTCTTCAAGCACAACTGTTTGGTAGGCTTTTTACTATTAGGATTTTCTCATGGTTTTAGGTGTGGTTTTCTATAGACAACGTCAATCTGTCAACCTCCAAATTTGGTAAATACCCATCGTATCAACAAATCTCGCCTCCATTCGTTTCCAAGCATATGTTATCTATGCACTAGGAGCGATCATGTTAGACTGGAGCCTTTCCAAACACAAAAGACCAGAAGGTTACGATTATATAAGCTCCGAAGTTCATGTTAGTTAAGAAAAATGGTAAAGTGCATTAACTACGAGAGTGATTCTTTGGGAAGAGAATGAATACAGGAGTTGAATTTACAATTGGAAAGTGAGTATATCAAAGTATTGATTACCTTCAAATGTTACAAAGTGCGAACATTTATGAACAAAAGTAGTTGAGGCTCTCAAGATGCATGACCTCATCCTCGATTCTCAAGTCAAGTTCAGTCAAGTCATAACTATAAGTCATAATCGAGTGAAGGTTGACCTATACCACTTTGAACATGAAGCTCAATGTTATGCAGTTAAACATTGAGAATCCAGAAATCGCCTTAAAGAAGGATAGTGACAACCTTGCATCATGTTATCTTGCCTCAGAGCTTTGTCAATAAGGCGTTGAACATTTCAATGCCTTGAAAAGTAGTGGTCAACCACGATGGATTATTCCTTTGTTGCTATGGAAGATAGGCACAACCTCAAAACATGGCATCTTTGTCTTGACCGTGTCATGTAGGCAGAGGAGTAACAATGACAAAATAAAAATTATTTATTAATTAAAGTTAAGAATACTTAAATTATTTTCATAAAGTAACATTTTTCTTAAAATGAGAATAAATTGAGACGATCGGTTACATAAAACATAAAAAAATAAAAAATATATATTTATATAAGTTTTTTCCTTTAGTTTTAAATAAAAATAAAATTGTTATTTGTATTGGTTACAATTTTTTATGAGAATAATTTTTTTAATTTAATAAGCCTTTGTTTGAGCTCCATGTTGAAAAAATAGATTTTGTAATGGTGATTTTTTTTTGGAGAATGTCTAATTTAAAAGTAGGAAAAAGTTCTGGGTTTACGTGCATAATTATTTTATTGAAAGAGTAGAAACTTAAAAATTAATTTAGCCCCACTTTAGTATGTATTAAAAATTAGATTTTAGTATATTTTGATAAAAGTTAATGAAATGTGTGGTTGAAAATTTGTGGATCTCACAAAATGTGTAATTATAATTATTGTTGACTTTGAGTTAAATTAAAATCAAAATTAAAATCTTGATTTTAATCCATATCAAACAGAAGCTTAAAATAATGAATTTTAAAATAATGGGGTTCAAACATAAGTTTGAAGGGTTAAATGTATTGGTGGCCATCCAACTTTAAATTTGGTATTCACGTAACCACTCAATTTGAATTTGTTTCAC
Source organism: Fraxinus xanthoxyloides (assembly GCA_903798325.1). Classification (NCBI taxonomy): domain Eukaryota; kingdom Viridiplantae; phylum Streptophyta; class Magnoliopsida; order Lamiales; family Oleaceae; genus Fraxinus; species Fraxinus xanthoxyloides. Next base: position 7,097 of record CAIGRL010052837.1, read on the forward strand.
CATGACCACTCAATTTTATATTTAGTGTCACAATGTCCACCCATCTTGATTTTATGTCACCCTGGCTGTCCAATTTCATATAACGTTTCATTATGGCCACTCAATTTCATATAACATTTCACCATGGTCATTCAATTTCTTTCTACCATTTTCATTAATTTTAAAGGGGTAAAACGGTAACTTTGCATTATGTATATAAAAGAAATTTGAAAAAATTAATTAAAAACTTATTTTTTTTAAAAAAAATAAATTAAAAGGTTTACTTTTAAATAAGTTTTACTTATTTTATTTTTTCAAAGAACATTTTTTGAAAATAACTTTTTATCTTTTTTAATTTTTCTAAGTAACTTTTTTTTATATATGTTTTTATTTTAATTTATTTTTCTAAATAACCTTTTAAAATAAATTTTAATTTTAATTTTTCAAAATTTATTTTATATATATAATACAAATTTACTGTTTTACTCCTAAAATTAATGAAAATAGTAAAATACAGTTGAGTGGTTATGGTAAAATGTTATATAAAATTGGATGGACATAGTGAAACGTTATATGAAATTGGAAGGTCATTGTGAAATAAAATCAAAATGGGTGGTCATGGTGACACTAAATATAAAATTGAGTGGTCTGGTGAAACAAAATCAAGTTGGGTGGCCATATGGACATCAAGTTTAAAGTTGGGTGACCAACAGTAAATTTAACCGTAGGTTTGAACTTTGGCCAAAAAATTTAATTAAAAATTCATTTATCAATATAATTTATGAGCTTTGCCCTACAAGCCCCCAAAATTCCTGGCCTCAAGAAAGTAAAGATGAAAGCATCAGTAAAGCTCCAAGATCTCGACCAAAGCCACAACAGGGCTCAACCTCACGCGCCGCTTCTCCTCCGTGCCAAAATCCCCATATCAATATTCGATCTCCCTTTTCTCTCTCACTTCTCCACCACCACAACCCACCCTTCCGACCTCTCCCTTTCTCTCTCCACCAATTTCCCCTCTGGGCCATCCCTTAAACTCTCCTACTCCACCACCACCACCTCCGCCGCCGCCTCCACCACCCCACCTCTCACTCTTACTCTTAAATCAGGTACTGGCATCTTTGGTTCCCCCAACAAGTCCCCCCTAGTTATAAATGCCAACTTCTCGTTTAACCCTTCCAATCCTAACCACCCAAACCCTACTTTCTCTATTATGTTTAAACCACGATTGGGCTCTTTTTCTCTCCGAAAATCCACCTTTTCGCACAAGAAATCTGATATTAGCAACCAACCGGATAATGGGGATGCCAGTTTTGGGACAAACTCATTTGGGTTTGTGCCACTGGAGAGGCCGGGTAATCTTAAAGAGTTTGAAGTGGAGAGGATTGATAAAGATTCAATTTTGAAGGGCATTTCAGTGATGGCGAGGACACAGATGGTTGTTGCTAAGAGAGTGGCTCTGAATTGTAGGTGGAATGTGAATTTTCCGGAGGATTTCGAGAAGAAAATGCCCTTCTTGAAAATCAATAAGATTGGTATTGAGAGGGTCGATGAGGCTATGAAGGAAGAAAAGAAAAGGAACGAGGGAAATGCGGGTGATTTGGAGGTGTTAAAGGGCATGTGTTTTTGGATGAAAAGAGAGTTGGATGTCTTACAAAGAGAAAATAGGGAGTTGAAGGTTGAATTGGAGGAAATGAAAGTGGAACATTCAGTAAGGAATAGTACTGCTGCTAGAAAGAATGGGATGCCAGTGGTTGAGAGTCCTTCGGGTGAGTTTAAGCAGCGGAGGAACAAGAAGAGCTGTGAAGGGGAAGAAAATGGGAATGGGAAGAAAGAGGCAGAGAAGAATGGTGCTCGACCCGGTGATTTGGAGAATGAGTTGCAGAGAGCCATTAAGGCTGCTACTGCTTCATGAATCATGATGCTTTGACTTCATATGTAATGTTGATTTACTTAATAATCACTTTAGAAATTGTATAAATATCTGAGTATGTATAGTGTCACTATCAATTTGATGTATTACCACAATGCATTTAAGTAGACATGGTGGTGAAATTTCTCTAAAGTGATCGTAATGTAATCAATTTGCATTATGCATTACCACAATGCATTCAAGTAGACGTGGTCGTGAAATTTCTCTAACGTAATCGTAATGTATTTAAATTTCCGTAAGCAATTTCATTTCCGCACTTTTTATCACCGAATTATCTAGAAATGTTGATAGATTTCCAATAATTTGTTTTGAATGGGAATAGATTTCCAGCATTGCTATTGTACTTGATAGTAGAAGCTATGTTGTTAATTACATTTTCACCTAATAACGTACTATGTGATGTGATAATTTCAGAGCACCCTTCTTTGGTTTTAATATCTTCTTGATGCTCTAATTGCAAATGTTCATGCTGTGTAAAACGGTAATAGTTCACTATGAAGTTAAAAAGGCATTGCTGATTATGTATGTGGAAAGAATGTTTTTCGTGTATTGTAAAAAGAGCTGAGTGAATATTTAGACGAGATTGTAAGATGGATTGCGCAAGATAATGCATCTAGTTATTATGTTATGAACATGACATTTGACCGTCATATAACCATGTTATGAGAAAACGGAAAAGACGTGATACAGGATAAGAGGTAAATTATGATCTCCTGATTCAAATGAATTTTGGAGATATGCTTCTTACAAAATAAAAAGGATTTCTTTGATTGATAGTTGCTGAGGTACCTGTTAGGTAACAATCTATATTCTTACGACCATAAAAGGCAAGGCTTGTGATTTTCTTGTTCACTCCCAAGTGTTGTTTCTTCCCATTATCTTTCCAATTTGAATATCAACTAGAAAATTTTGCTGTCAGTATGGTCATATGAAATTTCTTTTGATATTCATTCCACTATTCTGGTATTTAACATCTGGCAAAAAATGTCTTCATTGTGCTGCTATTTGGATCAATAGATTCTTGTATTGTGTGATTTTGCGACAAACAGATCTAGTTCCTCATTTGTTTACCTATTGTTATTATTTGTAAAACAACCAATTCGCACATAGCCTTGTTAGGCAGTGTGATAGGATGGTTGCTTGGAGCTGGCATTTGTAACCGTGATTTGAGTTCTCTCTTGAAGTTACAAGATATAACTAGAGCATCCTCTGTAACTAGCTATACGTTGTGTTATTGCTTTTCATTAGGGATTGGCTATCTTGTTCATTTGCAGCATGTTTTCTCTCTGTTAGATTTTTAGAGTTCGAACTTTCATGCATGACTAGTAGTATTACTTCATTCTAGTGTTTATGGATCATCTCTTTTTGGTATTGCAACATGAGTTAGCTGACTATGTTTTGGCAACCAATCCCAAGCCTAGTAGAAGTGGAGGGTTGCGGTAGGTATAGCTATGTACATAGAGGGTTCCATAATGGACAAACGCCCCTATTGAGAGGGCGTCTGCACATAGCATTATGGCACCCCATATGGATAATGTATGCATTATCTTTGAAACTTTGTCAAATCTTATGATATTGTTGTGGCCCTTTTCTAATGGAGTAAATTTGTTGGCAATATATCTTATATAGAATTTTAAACTATTTTGATGATTAATTTTCTTCTAATACGAAATATTTTTAGTAAAATCTGGTAAATGTACTTATTGCAGTGATTTTAGTAATATCACTTATAACACATATTTTATCGCATACAGTCACAATTAAGACAAATATGGTTACAAACAGTCACAATGAAAACAAACTTGATCACAACTGATCACAATTTTCCTTTCCTCTATTAAATCCAAGGTTAAAAAAAAATTCAATTATTTAGTTTGACCGAAACGTGCCCTTTTAAGCCTTATGACCGTCTTCATTTGTGAATCCATGGGATTGTAACTACTTAGCTAATTACAAGCTATTATACACTACCACTCCCTTCATTAAATATGCCACCACAAACATCACCACATTATATGCAGCTGAACATCAACATAATTCATAGTTGAAAATGGAGAAATCAAGTATTTTTTTTTTTCATAATTTAGGGGTTCCAATTTCCAAAATGGGGTCACAATGGATTTCAAATGAACCATTGACCTTTTAAATAAGAAATACAAATATAGTAACTTGCTCTACCAAAGACCACCATGAGGTCATATATCGATCTATAGTGAGGGTCTTTGTTGGCCTATCTACCTATCACCAGGAATGCAAGAGGAAGGTGATGGGTGGCTTCTTGATGTGAACCCCGTAGCAACGGTGATTACGAAACCCACAACTAGATTGATGCGGAACCCAAGAACGCCAATTAAAGCTCGATTTTGGATTTAAACCCGACAAGGTGAACCAAAAAACTCAACGATAACGACGATATGTTGAACCCCTTGATTACACAATGAAGAACCCACGATCCGATATTTGAACGCCACAAGATTGGATCTTGATAAGTTTGATTTGTTGTTCAATTGAAGAACAANTGATGGGTGGCTTCTTGATGTGAACCCCGTAGCAACGGTGATTACGAAACCCACAACTAGATTGATGCGGAACCCAAGAACGCCAATTAATTGAGTTTTGGACTTGAACCCAACGAAGTGAGCCAAAAAACCCAACGAGAACGATGCTACGTTGAACCCCTTGATTACACAATGAAGAACCCAACAATCCGATTGTTTGAACGCCACAAGATTCAGATCTTGATAAGTTCGATAGTTGTTCAATTGAAGTACAAGGAAAGCTTGAAGCCTCTCAATTAATAATTTGTCAAAAATACTCATACAATGAATATTTTGGTATTTATACCAAACCCTGGAAATTAAGAAGAAAACGTGCAAAACTTCATAATTAAGGTAAGAGATTGACTAAACATAGAATTCTATCAAATATGAAAATTCGCGGAAAAAGACAATTTTTGCCAAAATGTTCTTTCTTGGGATCGCGTGGGGTTCTTGAACTGGGGCACTTTAGTCCCTGTTAAGGTCTGGGCGATCGCATGGAGGTTTCTCCTTGCGGTCGCATGGGTCATCACGCGAGCCTTCGTCTTCAATTGCTTCTTGAACCAAGTGGCTTCCTGCCTCGGTCCTAACACGGGACTTGTTCCATTCTTCGTCACGATCACCTTATCATCAACCGTAGCCTGAACCAGTAATGTCATCGCTTCTTGTACTCATTTTGCCCTCGATCAAGTCATCGGTCCTTCGCCAACTGTTAATGGATCTTTACTCGAGCTTGTCATCGTTCCAATGGCGCCCCGGATCATATCACTTCTGGTGATGGTGGTTGGATGGGTCTCTAAAGAAAGATTGGGGAGAGGTGTAGAGTGGGAGATTGGAGAGAGGGGATCGGCCCATTTTAATTTATCATCAATTCACATTTGTCGTCTTATATTGACATCTAGCAATGTATTAAGGACGTGACGAAAAATGTCACGTGGTATGACAAAACCATACTTGTTCATTTACCGTGAAATTATATCCCTTCGTCAATATGATCCGATCAATTATGAGATATGATATGTGTCAACTCAATTATTAATCATATCTTTCATCCTACTATTAAGTAAATATAAGTCGAAAACTCATTTTCAATTATGAGTACACCATAGTCAAGGATTTCATTATCAACTTAGTTGAATGAAATGTAGATAATCTCTTACTTCTAAGAGTGATGAATCCTTAATGGATCATTTACAACTTTCATATGATTTTTGACATATTTGAATGATGCCGTATTAGCGACCATTGGTAGAGCAACATCCAATATCACCAAATTATTAATGTCCTCATATAAAGTACTATGACGACTTCAAGTCAAATGACCAATTCTACTATCGAATGTTAGAGATTAATCACCGACACTCAAATAATTACCCATGTGGAATATCCCAACGAGTCTCCAAAATTTTATTTTATAACAAAATGTCTACGTGTTCATTCAAATGTCACCACACTTTAACTTGTAAAATGGCTACTTAATTACAAATAAGAAATGTTACACGTGATGATATATCCGTAATATCGATACCTATATCACTTGTGACCACGGATAATTTAATTCATTTCTATTGAAATATATTTGCAAAAAAAAAAAAATCTTCTTTGAGCTTATATTTTTACATTCATATCATTTATTTTTTCGTAACAAAAACTTTGATTGTTGAATCAAACTTTTTAAATAATTTCTCACATCAAAGTTCTTCATTTCTCTTTGTGCTTAACTTATTTATATCAATTTAAAAAAAAAAAGATATTTTTGAAGAAGATTTTTGCACTTGCATAAACTTTTCTACTTCATCATATTGAAAACTTTGATTGGTTGAATCAAACTTGTAAAATCATCTATTCATCAATGTTTCTCATTTTTCTCTTAGTATTTAATTTATTACAATTATTCATTAAAAGAAAGATATATTTTGGAAAGATTTTATAAACTTGCTTTGCATTTATTTCTTCTTCTTCTTCTAATTAAAACACTTTGAATGATTGAATCTAATTTTTTATTATTATATTTATTAAAATTTTTGATCTAGCATTTATTTCTTACTATTCATTGAAATGTTAGTCTTTCTTAATATTTAATTTGTTTGTATTATTTATTAAGAGATTTATTCTATTGTAAAATTACTTTTATAAGTTGTGGCTCATGTTGAAATCCTTTAAAGACCAATATTGTCTAATGATCAATGCTTCTTGCTGTAAGCCATCGTGTGGGTCATATTGAGATCTCGTGAAAGCTTAATAGTTAGCCATGTTCAGATCCCGTAAAAATAGATATTATATAAGGATTGATGCTAATTGTTTGTAAGTCACCAGAAGCGTTGTAAATAATTGGATTGCACCATAGGTCAATCAATATAGTAAAAATGTCTTGCTCGTGCCGGAAAACTTGGTAGCAGAGGATGTGAGCATTGTTTTGAATCGAATCTCCATAATTATATTGTTTTTCATCTTCTCTCCATTTTACTTATCGCTCTTATATTTGTGCTTATTATTTAAATTAATCATTTAGTCTTTACTTGCTCAAATTTAGATTAATTTTTCGAAAAAGTTTTAAAAATTAATTCACTCCCTTCTTGGTTAGTTATTCTTGAGCTATCATAGTCAGTCGGATCCAATTGTTTCTCGTTGAAAATAGCGAGAAATCGCCATTTCCAGCGAGATTAAACTTCATAAACATCGAACATATGTACTACACTCAATAATATATCTAAATAATGAAAAATAAATAGTATACACAATAATCTAAAACACAATAAATGAAAAATCAATCTTATAATTTTTTTTAAAGAAAAAATTAACATTGTTGAAGATAATGGCCAGTGTGTGATGGTTGAAGTTGGTTTTGACTGTAAGGATGCTTCTTTGATTGGATCTCGACTAAGGAATGGGTGAGTAATTTGAAATTTCTTTTCATATCCTCTCAAGCAGTTTGTAAAAGATAATGGTATTTTTGGGTTTTGATATTTAGCCCCTTTTCGGTACTCATTAAAATTTTTATTTTCATTCTTTTGCTAATTTTTTACCACATATTTTTTAATAAAATAATATTTTCTATCACATTAGTAAATTTTCCTTCTTTTTCAATAACACATTTTTCATCAATCTACTATTCCAAAATATTCTTCCAAAATAATGTGGCTCAAACACACCCTTAACTTAGAGTGTGTGTGGTAGAGATTAAAATCGGATTAAAATTGAAAATATAGCCGTTATTGTTGACTTTTATTAGACGGGTGGGACCCAATACGGCTATATTTTCAATTTTTATTGGATTTTAAGCTGTATCAAACAGACCTAGCCTCCTATAAATTTTAACTATTTTTTTTTCTAGTAGTCAACACTAGTATGGAGATGTGGCCGGATCAACATTCCCTTTTTCATAGGGGCATTTTAAAAAATGTCCACTTTTTTTAGTGTCATTGAAAAATGTCCACCGTTTTGAATTTTGTACCAAATTGCTCATTATGCCTTTAATGGAAATATGAAACAATTTGTTTTTTCTAATTTTTCACAAATTTCGAGAAGTAGCTTTCATGAGAAGTTACATTCAAATGATATTCTCGACATTTCAAATATCGTTCTCGACATTTGAACCCTATTTATATTTCAAAAGTATACATGTCAAATCACAATATTAAAT
>CAIGRL010052868.1:0-18955 GCA_903798325.1 Fraxinus xanthoxyloides
AAAAAAAAAAAAAATTTTAAGTACAACTAATCATCAGTGAGGCTTCTTAGCTCAATTGTTTTCGACCATTTTATTGTATCGAACTGACTTATGAATTCATATTTGATCATATAGTGTAAGAAAAATCTCAAATTCTATATGAGCAAAGCTTGTCAATACAAACGTTTAAATGACGAATCGTAAAACTCAATTCTCGACCATCATACCTAACATTTAAATAATTTCACGTACTTATACATATATTTTGCTATTTCGAGCATCGCCAAAAAAATAAAAAAAAAATAAAAAATCAATGCTGATTTATAAGAATCCCTCAACTCTCAAGCTCGAAATATGATAATGGGATGTAACCAATCATTAAGAAATTATCATAAGAGGCAAGAAAGTAAGAACTGGAAAACAATGCCTAGAAATCCTGAACCAATTAATTTATATTATTTTTCCCCATAAAGAATTTAATACACAATTAAGTTAATCCATTTTTTTAATTACACTTGTAGATGGTGACCCATGTCGTGTATGTGAAATATATTTTATAAATATAAATTCCACTTGTCAACTTAATATATAAAGAAGAATCTTAAACATGATTAATTAATATAATCCGGGAAAAGGGTCGTGCCCACGAGTGGGGGGTGGCATAGACCCTGAAAATCAGGTTCATTAATTTTAAACCTAACCCAAAATAATTTATTTATTTATTTTTCTGTATTCTGAGGGTTTGTCTTAAGTGAAGACAGTGTGGAGAATGACAAGCTGACTCCCACTTTCAGTCCAGTGAGTGGAGGATTGCCTGGTGGTTTAGGTGGTGACGCCGCCGGAAGAAAGCCGGGATGAGGTGGATCTGCTCCCTCAATAATTATTTTCATGTTAATCAGACTTTATAATGTTGGAAAACACGTTAAATGGTCTGAGTGTACTTTTGTATTATGGGCATTTCGACTGTATAAAGGAACACATTATGGCAACGGGGCGGGTAAGAAGCGGGTCACCCATTCTCACTTTACGCCCTGTCCCATTTCGTCAGGTATTTTTGTTACTTTATGCCATTTTCATATCCAGTTAAAGTGGGACGCGGCGGAGCGGGGCAAGTCTTGTACCCCATTTATCGTCCCATTTATTTTATTTTTTTTATGTATTTAATTAGTAAACATTATTACTTTTTTACTAATTTGTTATAAACAACTTATGCTCTCTTTAAAAATCATGATAAATTTATTATTTTTGTTCGATAAAAAAATTAAATTTGAAATTAACTTTAAACGGGACGGGTAACGGAGTGGAGACTATATTTCACATACTCGCACCATACCCACTTCGGGGTAACGACTCTCACCCCGTCCTCGTCCCCGCCCTATTTACCCCGTTAGACGGATAATTCCCACCTCCTTTGGAGCGAGGCCCCACGGGTATCGGGCTGAACAAGTTTTTTTGCCATCCCTATAACATATTATTATGGACATAATTAGCACTAATTAATATGATTAGTTGTTGGCTAACTTTTTAAGTTTAATATAATTAGAAAGTGGCTGACTTTTTGAATTAGAGAATTATTAATTTGATATGTAATTAGGCTTTGATGTACGTATTTTTTACTAGTCTGAATGATTCGAATAGATTCAATTGATTCGATGACAGAAGAAAAATTGTTATTGTTAAATGAATGCAAATTTCTGATTAAATAAATTAACATTTTTGTTGATTGACCATACATGTCTAAACGATAAATGAAATAAAAACATTTAGATCAAGGGAAAAGCCCCAATACAAAAGACACCCCAAACCCAAATTTCATTCATTGGAATCAAATCCTCGAATTCCTCAATAATTATGTTTGACTAAAAAGGTACCAAACCCAATTCAATTATTTTCCGAACTTTTGACAAATGAAATTCAGTTGGCAGGCCAACAAAAGCATAAAAATAAATAATATTCACCCCATTTTTAAGGCATAAATTTTTTAAAAATTGCAATTGCATCCCCGTTTTCCATCAGCAAAGTACCAAACCCATAAACTCTCTGTCACTTGGTATTACGTACTAAAATTAGAAGAATCCCAAAATAAATTTGAAAAAGAAAAATTTAGTAAAGGGGCAAAATGAAAGGGATGGAGACCACATTGTCGGAACTTTTAAATACACGCGGGCCCCGCTTATTATGTGAGAGGGAGATAATTCATTATGTACAAATGAATTAACTCAAAATAAAATGGTGGTCACATATGCCACGTTTAGAACAACACGTGCCTTCAAATGGTAGGATCAGAGTTCGTGGATTGCGCTGATAACCAGTCACTAGGAAAAGCTTTAAGTATTAGTTGGGTCCACACTGTAGTCCTGTCTCGAGACAAAGCAATCTCACGGCCCTGTTTAATTTAGTAGCTGCTGGTCTTGGCCTTTAGGTCCGGCCCTTTTCCAATCCGAACATATATAATTTACACACACGAAATTATAAACACAAGACTTTTAAGGTCATTTTATCATTTTTCCTTTTCCCTTTTCACTTTTTGTGATACAAAATTGTTGTAGCCTAGAAAATAAAAACATGTATTTAGAAATTAGTTAATTTTAAATAAAAATTTTGTAATCGGAACCTAGGATGAGAAAGTTCCTCTTCTAAACATTTTACCCGTCCTAACGTTTTTTTTTTTTAAATTTACATTGTATTTTTAAAAATCAATAAGTACATAGGCATAAATGTGGATATTTTAATTCTCAGTTCTGTCTCCCGAAAATTCCCGAAATGAGGTATTTAGACCCCGCATCGACTAGATGGGATTATGAAATCTCCCAACAATATTTTATCAAAAAAATCTAATATATAATCTACCTTCTAAAATGATATAATTATCACTAATTGAGTGAAAGAATTTTAGAAAACACTTGAAGACAAATAAAATGTCCGACCACCCTAATATACACCACCTACAATTCCTCGCTTCTCAGTTAATAATCTTGTTTGATAACTCTAACATTTACTGTTTGAATGCAAGTATCAAGTATTGTTACCGTTGGAGGGAGAGAGAGAGAGAGAGACCAACATCTGTTACTTAGGCTTTACTACACATTTATCGTTGAAGATAACCTTTATTTATTGGTCGCTGTTAGCTTTGTTTCAATTTCAATTGGCCGACATCAAAATGCGAGCTTAATTTTTATTTTCTTATTCCTTTGCAAACACCAAGGTGGCCATCATTCAAATTATTACATAATGGCCCTTCTTTTCATAACAGATCTTTTCTTTTTAATTTGACAAATACGGGTCGGTGGTTTTTTATTTTTATTTATTTCATTCCTAAATATATTTTAGAATCTGAGACGTTGATTTCCCATATTTCAAAATGAGAAACTTACGGATCTTATTTTCGATTAATTAGAGAAACATAGGGATTAAAATCACGATTTACGTTTTGTTTTATATTTAATTGGATAATTATTATTGTCTTCATTTTCTCAGGAAACGTCCAATTTGGAGACATTGTTTTTCAATTTATTGAAATTAATGAGAAACATAGATTTTTTTATTTTTTTTGAGAAAATAATTTACAAACATTGAAAATTGAGTCTCTAAATAAATATAAGATTCTCATGACTAACAAAAGTGACACGATAATTTGTTTTTTTATGCTTGTACATTATGGTCAAGGCATGGTTTTCAATATATATCATACATTTATTCATATCCATGCCTACGTTACTCAAATTGAAACTTTATAAAATTTAAATTTCATTCAGTTTTGTAAACTTATATTTGATCCGACATATATAAGCATACAAATCTGGAAATAACCCACGGTATAAATAATAAAACACACACACCAAAAAAAAAAAAAAAAAAAAAAAAAAAAACAAAAAAAAGTTAAAAAAAAAAAAAAAATTTAAAAACAAAAAAAAATAAACCCACCGTAAAAAAAAAAAAACACACACACCAAAAAAAAAAAAAAAAAGAGAAAAAAAACGAAAGAAAGTTTAAACATCTAAAAACATTTAAAAACGAAACAAAATTTAATTTAGCATAACAGAGGACGAGGGAGCACCGAAAGTTTTTGCCGTTCCTATACCCAAATTTATTTAATTTAGAGTGTGAAATACGCTATTACGATCATGTTTTGTTGGAGAAATTATATAGTAATGAACAATATTTAAAAACAAAAAAGAATCTAAACATTAGACTCATTATACTGTCTAGTATTACATACGAAACATACTGAATGGTTCTCAAAAACGGTCAAACGCGTATATCAAATTCTTCTAGCCAATTTATCTATGAACCAACGTACAATTTATCCATACACGTCACACATGACATAAACCTTTTGCTAGTACAATTAGCTGGTTTTCGCTCTAATAAAAAATATCTAGGGCTTGATGACAATTACTTAACTAATTTAGTTTCACGATATCAAGTGTAATTAGTAAACAATCATAGAAACATCTTGGATTTGATGCTAATTGACTTAGCCCTTCAACTCTTCAACTAGTTTTGGCAAACCTCCATGTACATATAACAAACAACAATTTGATACAATACTTAGGGTTGTTTGAGCCTCATTTTTTTTTTTTTCAAAACTTATTTTTAATCACATATTTTTCAATAAAATAATATTACATATAAATTGAATTTTTTCTTAATTTTTAACCACACATTCTTCAAAAAATCACTATTCAAAAATGTATTTTTTTCCTCTCAAAATGCGACTCAAACAAGGGTTTAATAATTATCATTTGAGAAAGAAAATCACCTAAATCAAGTAAAAATAACTTAAATTTGAACGAAATTAATTATTTTTTGTCGAGCTTGATGTATTCTTGTCTTTTGTTTTGTGGGTTCACTTGGCTCAATGGGGGCCAAAGTCCAAGAGACATAACAATATTATTACTATGATTTTGTCTTTGCAAATCCATATATATAATATTTCTCTCTCACTCTAGATTTTTCTACTCTCTAACATGGGATCTGATAAGTGTATGGGGATGGAAAGCTTCTATTTCTTCTGAATTTTATTTTTAGTGTTTCCTACAAATTCACAATTTTCACTTTGTCGTGTAAAAAGGCTAGTTTCTTGTTATTCTTGATCGAAATTCATAAAAAAATATGGTCAAAGCGAACTGAGTGACCCCAAATATTAAGCAATGAAAAAGATTAGTATCCGTAAAGAATGAACATTTTGCATAAAGAATATATAAACCTCATCGATGGTTTGGCTTCATGTCCATTTTATGGAAATGAGTATGAACTCGATATGATTAAAGGAAACAAAGTTAAAAAAAATAAAAAATAAATAAAATATATTCATCTCTGTCTTCTTTTACCGTGTATATGGAACATTTCCATGTACCATAATTCATAGTTATTTTGTTTTGATTTCTTATTTCCATTTACATGTGAATTGTGAGACATCAACATGTGAACACTATAAAATCATAAGCCTTTTTTCATATCTAGTCCCTATACTTTTACATGGAAGCACGCTTACGAGGGACAAGTAGTACCCGCATCTCCCTTTTTATTCAATAAAATGTAGATTTTTAGCCTTCATATTATAATAGTTCTACAAGTATAAAGCATCACTTTGCTTTGTTGATTTCTTTAACCCTATTTGTTTCATTAAAAAACCTAAAGATGGGCCAAAATAATTATCCCACAAAATGAATTTTGTTATGCGATTGAAGGTTTAGCAATGATTAACCTATCACATTTGGTATCAATGCCTTCTTCAACAAGGTAAATAGATAAAATATATGTTCGAATCAGATCACACCGAACAATACGATAAACACAAATTTAGTATCTTTTTCTTTTAATCAATTGTTTAACAAACATTTTAAAATGAGTGCTTATAGGATGGATTAATAATATTTTTGTTGCCCTTTTCAATTACTAATGTTAACTTACACTTTCTATTAATTGAAAATTGTTGAAATGCATAATTTTCGAATAGAATTATTATATTTAGAACCAGTGGTGTCACAACATCAGTTTAAGTGACATAAAGTGATATGTTCAATAAAAATGAAATTAAGCTATTCATTTAACTAAATTTCTCATTTATATTTTATTCTTTTAGATATGTTATTTTCTCAATCTAATCAACTGGTATTGAAAGAGGTGGAAATTATATACTCTTATGAGTAATGATTTTAACCACACATTAGCAAATCTAAGATGTGTATGTTATAATTGCAATTAAATGAAGTATTACTTACTAAATAACCAAAATGAGTAGAACATGTTCTTTGTAGAGTCTTTTAACTTTGAAGAGGTGAATAAATGATTATTAAGCACAAGATTTCAGATGTAAAGAAATTAATCATCACTACCTTAAGATTCCAATATGTGATTAAAAATATATTATAACAACAGTTATTACATTGCAGTTTATGATTCAACGGTGGTATTAAAATTCATATACAAAATTTTCACAATTAAAATCAACGGCGTCCTTTTTTTATTTTTATTTTTTTTCTTATTATTGAGAAATATTATAAGAATTAGTCTATATGTACATAATAGTTTACCAAATGGTTTACATAATGGCCAAGTGGCGGCTCCCTATTGGGAGGGTGCTTGTGAGCCCAAGCGCCCCTCCAATAGGGGGCCGCCACTTGGCCATATGTAAATCTTTTGACAGATTATTATATTATTTTAGCATAGTTCATATTATAATTCTAGCTAGCACGTTATTGTACATGACTAGACTCGAAACCATACATCTACAAAATTTTCTGATATGTCATCCTACTTATAATAAAATGAAAAAACAACAAAATCAAATATTAAATGTTAATCACGCAGTAGAACCTTTTACTGATCTTACCGTTTAAATGTTTAACATTGTTTAAAAATTTCACAAAAGTAATTGTTAAAATATTCATCGCATGATTTAGACTCAAAATTCTTCACGAGAATTATCACGCTATGTTTAAAAGTTAATCTAGAATTTAATTTTTTGAAAAAAATAAATAAATCTCCAAAACATAATTTTGAAAAACGTTTTTGACTTGTAACTTTAACTCGTACGAAATTACGCCGACTCTTTAGGTGACTGAATAGCCATCACGTGCTAGTTAAAGATTGTTGCTGGGAACAAAATTACCGGAGATGGATTCACGAGATTCTCAAACCACACGCACCACGTACACGTGAGCAAAAGTAAAAACTTTTACGGGTAAAGTAGAGAGCGTGGTTTACACATGAGACTTAATAAAGTGAATTACTAGAAAACAAGGTAAAACCCAGAGAGCCTTACAAAGTGAATTTATAAATGGCGGCGAATCCTAGGTTGCCCGCCACGTTAAATCTAGCTGTAAAAGTTATTTTTTATAAGATTAAAATTCATCTTGCTGTAAAATTTAAACTTTTATTTTCGTTTTCTCCGGTTAATTAAGGTGCTTTAACCGTCTTTAAAAGCGAGTAACATTTTTTCGAAAACACTTCTTTATGTGCTTTTAAGGAAAGACTTCATCGAGGTCGAGTTGATATTAACCTTAATCATGAACTCTGAAAACATGGGATAATCCACCGTCATCATGAAAAATTGGATAAAAAATCAATTACTTTATTACAAATGAGTTCACTGTTATTGAAGTTCTCGTAGTTGAAAATGGGTTAGTGTTTAGGATCTGAGCATAATGAATAATTAGTATAGTACAATTGTGGTAAACAGCTAATTAAAAGTTAATTAAGGTAATGTTACAAAAACTAAACTAATAATCTTTTACTGAAAAAAATATGGTCAAAGAAGCATCGGTTGCAAATTGCTTTAATAATTTGACCAAATTAATTTAACCTGACCTCACGTGACCGGCCACACGTACTCCAAGAACAAAAGTCATGCTCTGAGTCAGCACGAGTTGATGCTTACTCATTGGACCAACAATCCAAAATGGGTCCATGCAGGCACGTGTCAACAACCCTCAAACGCCAGATGAGAAGAGCCGGTCAATCACCGGAATATTTAGCCCCATTTCACCGCCGGCACTATTAATACTGAGATATTTCGGAATCTAATTTGATTTATTTTTTCTAAGTATGAAAAGGAGAAAATAATAAAATAATAAATGATCTGCATATATTTTGGGTTTACCAATTTCGGCGATCTTATAAGACAGCGATTTTTGTGCTGTAGCCTCCATAACTACAAACACACTACTTTCTTTCTCTATCAAGCACCATTTTTCTCTCATCCTTGAAAACATTTCATAGAAATTTCGATGCTTCTAATGTAAAAAGGATTAAGGATTCAACACAGCATCTAAGGTTTTTGATTATTTATTTGGCTTCCCTTTTGCCATCGATACACTTCCATCTTTAAACCCATAAGCCCCTTTAAAAGTAACCCTTTGAGTCCCAACTTTTAATGTTGTTGTTGGATCTTTTTGTCAGATTTTTGTTTATTAGAGCGTGGCTTTGATTCTTTCTGTGTTTGAAGCTTCCCTTTGACGGTTTGCCATCTTTTAATCTCAGTCACTCACTCGTGTCTTCTCCCAAAGCAATCTTCCTTTGTTTTCACGTTCATCTCTTCAATCGATACTCACTTTTTTCTCTTCATGTTTGTTGAAGGAAAAGTGTTCTAAAAACTAGTGAGTGAAGATTTGAAATTTATAGCTATGGACCAAAGTAGATTATGGCCGGTTAAGTACACCGAGCACCCAAAAATGATTCGAAAAGTTGTTAAAACCTCAAACCAAAAGCCCAGAAAATCCTCGAAATCCCAACAAAAAATGGGTTTCAATTTTCCCAGAACTGTTCGGATTTCTGTAACTGATCCCGACGTAACTGATTCATCAAGTGACGATGAGGACGAGCTTTTTCGGAGGCAACGAGTGAAGAAGTACATCAACGAAATCAGAATCGAAGCTGCTGCCAAAACCACTGTCAATGCCGTTAATGGAAACGAAAGGTGTAAGAAGAGAAATGAAGGTGTTCTACAGGCGAAGCCGAAGCCGATGAAGGTGAAAGAGGTGGCTCAGCCCGCGGCAAATGGTGGAGTTCGAAAATTCAGGGGTGTTCGGCAGAGGCCGTGGGGTAAATGGGCGGCAGAGATCAGAGACCCCTGCCGGCGAGTCAGACTCTGGTTGGGTACTTACGACACCGCGGAAGAGGCTGCTATGGTTTATGACAACGCTGCTATAAAACTCCGGGGGCCGGATGCTTTAACGAACTTCGTAAAGCCTCCGACCAAGGATAAGCCGGAGATGAATGATGCTTCAGTTTCCGGCTACGAGTCTTGCGATGAGTCTCGAAATCTTTTATCTCCGACGTCTGTTCTCCGGTACAGGACTAGCCAGTCGAGTGAAAATGACACCGATCAACAATCAGCGTCCGAACTGGTTCAGGAAGTGGGCAAAGATGCTGAACTGAGTGCTTCAGTCGGCATACCAGACCAGAACCAAACAGTTGATGGAACTGATTCAAGTCAAGGTCCGGTTCAGGAGGTTCAAGAGTGTCAAGGGGAGACAAGTATGGTGCCCGACTATACGAACGACTATTTACCCATGGATATTCCATTCCTAGACGACTTCTTTAATTTCCAACCTCAAGAACAAACATTGTTCAACTATGCTCAAAATTTGGCTGAGGATTTCAACGTGGCATTTGATGACATTCCAGCATTCAGGGATATTTCACAAGACTTTGAAGGTTTTAATTGTAACGATTCGTTTCAAGATCTCAGTTCAATAGAAGTCGATGACTATTTCGTCGACATGGGCGACTTTGCTAGTGCAGACGCACTTCTAGCAATATGATACAAACAAAAATCGAGAGTTAAACATCGCCGGTTTGCCAATCTTGAAGGCAAATTTTGTCCACCGGCTTGACTAATATTTCCCATTAAATATTTTTAGTATTTTCGGCGCCTAAATATTTATTAGTTCATGTATCTCCCTTCCATTAAAGTAAATGGAATTTTAGCATAGTTCTCTATTTAGTTTATATATAGCCTTTTCTAGTAATAAAATAAATTTGCATCTTCAAGATTATGTATTTGAGTTTATTTTATATAATGTTTATTTAATTTATGTAGTATTTTAAACGGATCTTGTAGTTGCAAAGTGGCATTCTTTCTGTCCCACACGAGTAGGCGCAATTTGCGGTTGTCGTTTTGACTGAGTCGATGACTCGATGTTGATAGTTAAAGAAATGTGTTCTATTTTTCTTTTCAAATATTTGCGGTACACAATGGACATTGAACCGTTTAAATTGATGGATGTTGTGCCGAAAGTAACGTGTGAAGGACAATAATTCAACGTTTGGAAACAATTATGAACCGTGGCATTTAAGGTTGAAAAATGTGAGAGAACGGCTCCTATTAATTTACATGGGCAAACAACATTGTTTCATTTGTTGTGTTCATTAATGGTGAAGATGGACTATACAATGATACAAGAGGCACAATTTCCTGCATCAAAAGCCTAGCGGCATACGAGACGTGGTGAGGTCGTGGGAAAATGAATGGGGTCAGGGGTGGGTGACAAAAGACAATTTTTGACTTAGTGAACAAAACATCTTGCATATTTATCTGTTGTTATGTTCAATTTAATGGTGAGATATAACGCGACTTGTGTCATCCAAGCTGTTAATTGCACAATGCAAACCAAACTTTACTTTAGTGGCATGATGGCATCTGAAACGTGATCTACCTTGGGTTGGTTGGAGTTTGGTGATAGAGAAGATTTTTGACAGAGTGAGCGGGATAACATGAAAAATATTTGTATGTTACTCATTTTAATTCAACATAAAGATATATATCTTGTGTTGTCCAACATGTATTCAAATTACCCGAGCTTACCAAGTGTCTGTCGAACCTTGGTTTGCATCCAGTTGGTGGGAGCGGGCGATAACTAAGATTTTTGGCATAGTGAGTGAGTGAGAAAACATGTGATATATTTGTTAGTTGTTATGTTGGATTCAATATAAAGATATAATGCAACTTGTGTCGTCCAACCTGTATTTTGCACAACTGGGACTAGATTGGCAATCGAAACGTGATTTTCCTTGTGTTGATTGGAGCGTGGTTATTGAGAAGATTTTTGACAGAATGGGTGGAAAAACATGTGAAATATTTGTCGTCTTCTGTTAATTCAATGTAGAGACATAATATAGCTCGTGTTGTCCAACCTATATCCTACACAACCTAGACCAAACCTTACCAAGTGGCAATTGAAGCTCGAGTTGCCTTGGGTTTTGTGGGAGTGAGTGACAGATAAGATTTTTGACAGAGGGAATGAA
This sequence comes from Fraxinus xanthoxyloides, assembly GCA_903798325.1. Classification (NCBI taxonomy): domain Eukaryota; kingdom Viridiplantae; phylum Streptophyta; class Magnoliopsida; order Lamiales; family Oleaceae; genus Fraxinus; species Fraxinus xanthoxyloides. The sequence continues at coordinate 11,233 of CAIGRL010052868.1, forward strand.
AAAACACGTGAGATATTTGTCCTTCTATCTAATTTGATATAGAGATATGAAATAGTTTGTGTTGTCCAACATATCTCTTGCTCCACCTTACCAAATTGGCAATTACACCTTTATTTGCTTTTAATTTCTTTCGACTAAAGTAACATTTAAGGAAAGAAAAAAAAAAACTGGGGTAACCTTGATCGAACGAGCAATTTTTTTAGGGCCATCAAATAAATTGGATTGTGATAGGTTATGATACGATCCACACTAACCTACGCAAGTGTGGGTTGTGCCATTCCAGTACTATACTACACATGCTTTAGTGCAAGGTACAAGTACTTGATAAAATCAGGTGACATTAAGTAATAGAAGTAAGATAAGATTTGTGAATAATACTATCCAAGTATCTAGATATGTCTTGTACTCCTTACTCTATATATCATCAAATTTACACAATTTTTAAACTTATATTTAGAAAAATCATTAATCCAATGACACAAAATATCTATCCAGTGTTGTAACTAGCAAAATTGCAAAAGGTTTCAGACATAATGATATTAGCTTATAGAACTAAAGCCTGAACTGCATGTGAGAGTGGTCAGATTGGTGTTCTCAATCTATTATCACAATTTGTATAATAGATTTTAAACTTCTCATTTAAGGACATAAGTTAGTAGAATAATGACCATCACTTAGCTATATAGGTATGCTGGAGTGAAATGTAAGTTAGTCCACCACGTCTTTTTAGTTAGGGCCCACTGAAAACTTTGACCATCCCATATTACATTTTGATAGAAATGGGTCAGAATAAACACAATGAAGTGAGCCCCATCGTGTATTTTAAAAAAAAAAAAACTGCAAGACCCACACGTGTGAGTATTTTGGTCCATTTATGTTGGTTTTGCTTCTGTACAAGAAGCAAAACTTTATTTTTTTAGTTATATCCATCAATTTCTTGTAATTCTCAAAAATCAAAATATAATCTATTTGTAATTATCACATCTGCTTAATTGAATTAAGAAAGTCGAGATCAAATACACGAAAAATTGTGTACATATAGAATTATGGATAGATCGTCATGTTTTGTTGTGAGTGAATTGTGACTCATTGGTCGTCAAGAACTTAAAAGGGCCTCAAGAAATGCTAATCGGCTTGTGGAATTTTTCACACCAAGGTGTGTGGAATGGGGTGTTTCTAGGAGACTTGGAAACGTGATCCCATGAAGACGACTTTTATTCCACATGGTCAAAATTGCTAGTGGAATGCTTTGAAATGCAATTCTCACAAGAAAAGTTTGTGGAGAGAAGTATGGAAGGTATGGATGAGAATATGTAGTTCGTAACTAGTCAATTCACGCTACAGACCGTGTTTGACGATTATTATTTGGAAAAAAAATAATAATATTTTGAATAGTCAATTTAGAAAATAAATGTGGGCTAATTTCAATTAAATAAATATTCTTCATGACGTGAAATTATATTCATAAGAGCGAACTTCCAAACACTCTCAAATAAATATTTAAAGGAGCCAACGAGCTACTCTCTTGAGTCGAACAAACTTCGTTCAACCCAAATAAGCTATTAAATCTCGATTCTCATAAATAGTTGTGTACTCCAATCACACGAGACAAGGATTTACAAGTAATTCTTCTGGAATTTACAACGTCATTCTAATTTGCTTTCTATTATTAGCACACTACTCGATTATATTGTTAATTAATTTGATTGTCGAAATATTTAGATGAAAGTCACACTAATATACGTGCGTGGTGTGTGTATTAGTCCTCTAAGGTACAACTAAGAGGCTGAATTCCCAGAAAAATCTGGACCCCAGAAAAATCTGGACCAGACAGATTGATATGTTAAATTCTTGAAGATCCTACTTTTGCATAGGCTAAGTTGCTACTCCAACAAAAGACAAATCAGCTTTAACTGAAAATGACCCACCTTTTATTTATTCATTTTTCTTAATGCTTCAAAATTTGGAATTCTCGAATAGAAATATATATATATTTTTTTTTTGGGGTTATGTGGTTTAAAAAGGGGCTGTCACTCCAAACGAACAATAAAATGAATTGTCTTAAATAATAGTTGATCATGTCGAGCGTGTCTCTATAATTGTCACATGAATTTTTTGAACCCTTTATTTGAGTAAAATTAAAACTAAGTACCCTTTACACAATTCGCACTATCATAGTGCACGATAAAATACTTAAATAGAAAAGAAAAAAAAACTGTCACAATCCTTGTTACTAAATCTTGATATCTAACCATAAATGAAAACAAACCGTGGGATTTTTAAAGTAAATTGCAATAATTGAATCAAGAAGTTGCTTATCAGACTTCTCATAAATGTAAATTTTTGAGTCCCATACTGCAGTACAGTGATAACATAGCATTCCATCTGTCAACTGCAGCCCAAAGAAAAGTCATATACCTTTGATGGTGGAAATAAGTTCACAACGTCCCGAAGTTCGAAACATTCAAATCACAATATCTTAAATATCGAGTAAGTCCCTCCATTTACGTTGTTCCTCTCTCTTACCCACTCAGTATCAATAGTATCGTCATTTGAATTGACGATCTATCATGTGTGCATGAAAAGTCATTTCAACTAAAGTATCTCGCGCATGAATGAATTCAGGTTCGGATTACTAGTTAGGCTACTATGTGCAAAAAATAAAAAAATTACACAAAATAATTCTTTTACATAATTTTTTATACTAAAAAAATGAATTGGATTGGGGACTGGACCGGACTTCGGCCAGGTCTAGTTCTGCCTACATCCGTCCCAACTCATGTAAGTTGTATTTCAGGTGACCTCCGTTCACTTTTGTTGTTTCTCTCTCTCGCTCTCTCTCTTATTACTCAATATCTATAACGTCATGATTCAATTGACAATCTATCATGTGTATATTTAAAGTTGTTCCGACTAATGCACTTCCCGAATAAATTGTAACCCATGCGAACTTCATCTGCATGCATATATAGAAAGTCATTGGAGGGGTGGGGTGGGGTGGGGGAGTGACCTCTACACTGAGTGCTCAATGCTTGATGGGGGCATTTGTTAGACACGAGGATAGTGTATAATGATCATGTAATCATCGTTCTTAGTGTGTTAGTTTTGTTTACATTATCTATGCTTCTGACTCTGTCTCTGCTTTTTTAAGGCTAATTACTTCTGTTCCTCGCATTGATTTCTTCTTGACGCCAGATTTTACATTCCATTGAAGTAATAAAAATTTCGTTACGTCCTTTTACTAAAATCATTCTACTTTTTATATATAATAAATGCGTATCAATTATGAATGTGATTAAAATCAATGTCTGACTGCATAGAAAAATAACTTATAAGTAACTTTTTAACTTAGCCGAATAGAGAATAAATACTCATTTTGCATGTTTTGTGGCAACTATCACCTCTTTGAATAGTTGTTATCCGACATTATTAGTAATTATAATTGTTTGAGAAAATATGACATCCTCCGGTGTTATTATAAAACCTCTTTATCGACTCAATAGAAAGTTCAACAAAATGAGCAAGGTTCCATATAACCTTTAAGCATTAGAATGTTATTAGTTTATTGGAACTCTCTCGTTTTTTCCAACAAAATACCCCATTTGGCGGCGCAATTTATTATGGATTAAGTCTTTTTGGCAAAGTTGTTATGGATTAAGCCTATATATGTTTCCCAAATTAAAAATTTCACATAGTTTGATCCAAAATGTACTCTCAATTTCATTATCGAAGTCAGAGATGAGCTTTCTTGAGACAAGCTCATTCACCTCTAAGCATATGGATGAGGATCAAAGCTTGGATGGGGATTAGAAGATCGATGACTAAAATTTTGAGCGCTTTGAAGTGGATCAAAAAAGAGGTCCGAGGGACATCTTGACAAAGTAAATCTAAAATAATTGTCCTTACTAGTACCGTTTATTATATTTGGATGGCACGTAATAGAAAGGTCTTTGAGAAACTTAATCCACAAGTTGATATCGTTGTAATACGAATTAAAACACATGTGTACAATGTTATGTTTACTTTGTACCCGTATGTTTTGAATCATTATGAGGGTTTAACTTTGGGACTATAATCGAGTCTACATCTTTTCTTTTGGCTTGCTCAGGTATGCCTGAAGTAGTTATATTTTACTTATTTTTTGTTTGTTCGGAAATCGGATAAATTCGGTGTACTTGTACATGCATTTTGATCCATGAAAATTTACATTTATCGGGCATAAAAAAAATAAAAATATATCGAATACTTGACTTGCGGCTAGCCGAAAGGCTGCAGCCACAAGAGTGGATGGTTTAATGACGTGTTGGTTCCAGTGTTGTGTTGGTGTCACATGCTTTTAAGAGGAAATTGATACAAAATGATCAGAGCCGACCTTTCTATATATAGTCTGCAAAACTGCTAATGCTATTAAATGAACAACGACACGAACCTTAAGTCATCCCGTTGGTTTTATTTTTCTTCTTTCATTTATTTTGGTCCCTCCACACGTAACTCTCAATCTTAATTACCCATAGTCCTACGTCTACATCTCCTAGATCTTGTTTCTCAGTAAACGATCTATGATGTGAATGCCTTGTACTTAATAATTACTTTGGGAATACGTGGGAATGATAGATTCAATACGAATAATAATCAAACATTGAAAAGATTTAAGCGTTGATGCGAGTTTTCTTTTAATCCAAAGATAAAATTACTTCAAGAATAATTAGAGACGAGTTATTTTTATAATGGACACCATCAAACTATTTTATTAGAAATTTTTAAGAGAAGATTCTAATAATTTAGCCCATGTTTTATTCTCCTTACTTTACTTTAATTTATTTTTTAAATTCATTTTCAACCACACATTCACACAATAAAATATTCTACACATAAACCCAAAATTTTTCCCAACATTTTAAACTTACATTCTCCAAAAAATACTATTCAAAACATAGGGTTTTTGAAATAAAGGCCACCAACCAGGGGCTTAGGAAACATATGTTAACCATTGAGACTTGAGTTTTTGAACTTTCTTGATAGGAATGACAAACGACTTGAGCTATTCGTCATTTTGTCGGCTGGTCTTGTTCCTGTTCGGTTCATGGTTGACTTAAACTAGTTTTGTGACGAATTGTGCATCGAGTCGAACCCCCTTTTTTACCACAAGTTGAGCAGGATCGGCTCGTGTACCTCGCTTACGAGCCAACTCATTTTTCCCGTTTTCTAACTTACTTTATTATTTTATTTTTAAAAAGGCATATTTTATGTATTTTGAAAAGCATAAAACGAGTCCACTCATCGGCGGCTAAACTCGAGAGTCCCAAGAGCCAAAGGGCGAACTCGAGCATAGGATTTCGACACTTGCAAAGCTTGGGCTGACGACCCTAAAACTTGAATGTTTAAGCGACAAACTGGCTCGATTCGACCCATTAACACCCATGTCTCGATGTTTGGCATTGGTATGGCAACACTTAATGGAAAAATGTTAGAAGTTGTTTGCAAAATATCAAATTCATAACTGGATAACCAAAAAAAAAATTACGAGTAAAGCCATCTTTTTCTCATAATAATGCTAAACTAACCCAATAATGAGATTAATGGATCAAATGAAATCACTTGATGTTGACATTCGAGATTCATCAACGACCAACAAAATCATCTTTCGGTAGCTAATGGGAATGTAGAATTGTGAGTGGGACCTCGTACACCATCCACACACAACCATGAGAACTGCAAAAGCACTTTTCAAAAATAATCAACTACGTGTAAGTTGGAACGTGAACTGTCTATGGGCTTCTGTTCATAAATTATTGTTTATTATATAATTACCCATGTGATTTGGGTTATGGGGGGTCAAGGCCTGTTATGTAGGGCCCATTAAAACTATTCAACCTACGGACAAGTGGATAATGGGCCCAATCATTCGGACTCCTCTAAGCCCTAAGGCCTGCCAATTCGCGTTTTGCTATAATAATAAATAAATTTGTTAAATTTTGATTTTGACTCGTTTAAGCGTTTAATTGTCGTATAAATTAACTGTACTACCTTAATTTAAAATACATTGAGTCACGGACCTAACAAACTCCTCTACTCATTTAGCTCAACAGGATTGTCACAAGCTATGGCCTATGTGTGTGGCCCATACAAAATGTGAACTAATGATGATACATATAGATATTATCGTTGGATTCTACTAAAAGAATTGTTTGTTTGCTTATGTTGAGCTTGTTGGCTGTGTGTGCGCGACTATGCTCGACCACGGGAACCCGAGATGTTGCATGGAATGTCAAGGTCAAGTGGTTTTCATTTTTCAAATAACTATTTGATTTCAAAAACTCAAGATTTCCACCATTTTTCAACTACGTTGACAGAGTGAACTTGAGTTTATCTCTCGGACTCAATTAATTTGGATTAAGTGATTAATCACATTATTAAAAGATGATGAGAGTTTTAAATTTGGTAAGCTAATTCCTCAAATAAAGAAGCAAAACTTGACCAAATGTCTACCCCCCACACACACACACACCCACCCACCCCTAGTAAATAAAACTTTTGCACAAATATAGCCTTTTTAGTTTGACCCAACAATCCCCCGACATCCCTTTTGCTAAAAACACGAAAATTGGTGCTTGAAATTAATCTTAATCAAACAAAAATAAGCCGTAAGACTAGAAGACAAAACACAAAAAAAGAAGTGTGTAATCGTGTCTTAGATGTAAGTAATTTGGTCTTAAAACTCCAATTTGTTGCCCTACGTAAACATAGCTAGCTGGCAATTTCAAAAGCGTCAGTTTGTGAAAAGTCAAAAAGGAAATGAAAACACGAGATGACTTTCCTACATTCTTTTTGCAGCAAAATTGGGAAATTTGGCTACTTTTTTTATCGTAACAGGTTGGATAATCCACTTCCTATGCGTTAATGTCTACTCATATACCATACCATGTTGGAATTTTAAAATAGAATAATGTTTGGTGTACAATGATTTTGACAACCTGCCTCAAACATAATTCTTTAAAATATGAGTATGTTTGGCTAAATTTTTATTTTTTATTTTTTTCAATTACACGTTCTCCTACAGAATAATTTAACACATAAATCGAAAATTTTTCTTTACTTTTTAATTTCACATTTTCCAGCAGAACATTATTCTAAAATACATTTTGACCAAAGAATGAGGCTCAAACAAGGGTGGTATGTCATGCCTAAGAAAATTATTCACATGGGGAAAGCAAGTGGATGACTGTAGCATTTGGGTATAGAATTTTCATTTGGGCTAGAGACACTCAAAGCCCATTCCTTTGACCCACTACATGTAAGGTGGAGCCTTGTACGATCTATTCACATCCAATGCAATTTGGGTCCAGTCTTTGCCCGGCCTTGTTTGTTTACTCCAAAAAGTACTTAATTCTAACGAATTTCATTTGTATTATTTCCTAAAAATTCTAAAATTTCACAATTTGGGAATTTCTTCTACAATATCATTTCAGCTGAAAACTTTTTAATTTCAAACATTGTCAGATTGTCTTAGAGCTTAAAATTGAAATTTATGCCAAAACAATTAAAAATTTAAGCAATATAAAAATTTGGAAAAATTGTAGTAATGATTCCTAACATTTTCAATTTTTGCGGTCTATATCATAACATTTAATTTGTGTTAACGAAAATTACTAACCTATCAAAAATATGCATTTGAAGTAGGGCTGTCCGTGGGTTGGTTCAGTTCGGTTCTTTTCGGTTCCAA